>CAUYUJ010017400.1:200022-237338 GCA_963575745.1 Prorocentrum cordatum | reverse complement strand
CCCAGACGAGCTCCGCCGAAGGTCCCGGTGGCACAGTCCGCATGCGTCCCCGCCGCTCATTTCGGCACACCCCTCACACGCTTCGTGGCCCCATAGGAGCTCCGCCGAAGGTCCGGGTGGCACAGTCCGCATGCGTCTCCGCCATTCATGTCGGCCCACCCCTCACACGTTTCGGGGCCTCATAGGAGCTCCGCCGAAGGCCCCGGTGGCACAGTCCGCATGCGTCCCCCCCATTCATGTCAGCACACCCCTCACACGCTTCGTGGCCCCATAGGAGCTCCGCCGAAGGTCCCAGTGGCACACTCCGCATGCGTTCCCGCCATTTGTGTCGGCGCACCCCTCACACGTTTCGTGGCCCCATAGGGAGCTCCGCCGAAGGTCCCAGTGGCACAATCCGCATGCGTTCCCGCCATTCATTTCGGCACACCCCTCACACGCTTCGTGGCCCCATAGGAACTCCACCGAAGGTCCCCGTGGCGCAGTCCGCATGCGTCCCCGCCATTTATTTCGGCACACCCCTCACACGTTTCGTGGCCCCATAGGAGCTCCGCCGAAAGTCCCAGTGGCACAGTCCGCATGCGCCCCCGCCATTCATGTCGGCACACCCCTCACACGTTTCGTGGCCCCATAAGGAACTCCACCGAAAGTCCCCGTGGCGCAGTCCGCATGCGTCTCCCTTGCCCAGTACAGCGCTACGTGGCCCCATATGGAGCCCCACCGCAGGTCCCAGCCAGCCAGCTAGCTCTCTTTGCTCCTTGCCCAGTACAGCGCTACGTGGCCCCATATGGAGCCCCACCGCAGGTCCCAGCCAGCCAGCTAGCTCTCTTTGCTCCGCGCAGCGGGCGACCCGCGCGCGTCGCTGGGACCCCTCCGGGGCGACCTGCGCGCGTCGCGGGGGCTCCGTGCTGCGTTCTGCCCAGCGCCTCGCTCTCCCGTCGTCGCTCTGCCCAGCGGCAAGAGCCCTGCCCGCTATCAGCCAGCCAGCTAGCTCTCTTTGCTCCGCGCAGTGGACGACCCGCGCGCGTCGCTGGGACCCCTCCGGGGCGACCTGCGCGCGTCGCGGGGACTCCGCGCTGCGCTGCGCCCGCAGCCTTGGACTTTTGAGTGCGCGGGCAAAGAGGGAGTAAAGGAAGGGGAGGAAGCGGGCGCGATCCTCGCGGGGGGGCGCGCCGACATTGGCGTCGCGGCGCGCGGGCGATGCCGTCGGGGAGTCCCGGGGAAGCTCCTTGCGGCGGCCACGCCCAGCGTCACGAGTACTCAGAGGCAGTCATTGTCAAACTATTGACATTCATACACAATTGCACCACGCTTTGTCATATTCGCACTCACGCACGTAGACTCGCTCGCACGCAAATTCATTCACAGTCAGACGCACGCGCGCAGATTCACCCGCGCTCAGTGTCCCTACGTACTCAGATCAATCGTTTTCGTTCGCGTTGTGTACCACGCCACTCATGTCGGCACACCCCTAGCACGGTTCGTTGCCTCATAGGGATCGCCACCGAAAAAGTGAATCACTACAGCGGTGCTCGCACCTGCATATGGTTGGGTCCCTCGTCAGATTAATTCTTGAAGGTTTCTGATGGGTTCTCGCCTTTTCATGTCCCCGACGCTCCAAGGCGGCCCAAGAGGTCCCCAAGATCGCCCCAAGACAGCCCAAGAGGCTCCAAAGGCGGCCCCAGCACGGCCTAAGAGAGCCCCACGGCGGCCTCCAAGACAGCCTAAGAAACCTCCAAGACGGCTCCAAGGTGGGGCCCCAATGGAAGACCCGAAAGAACATCTCGAGATCTCGGCCTCAGGAAGCCCCCAGGAGGCCCCAAGAAACCGCCAAGAGGCCGCCGAGAGGCGCCCAAGAGGCCCCGAGATATCCCCAAGAGGCCTGAAAGAGGCCCCCGAGAGGCCCAAAAGAGGCCCCAAGAGGCCCCTAAACAGCTCCCAGGCCGCATCAGAATCGCTTCCACGAGGCCCCCGAAACACTTAGCACGATATCCCAGCGAACACTCAAGAGCCCTTTGACCCACAACCCAAGCACGGTGGTGGGATAGGCCGAAAGCCATGATATAATGTGGATATGTTGTTAATCGTTGCTTGATGGTAGAATGCATCAAATTGAATGGGTGGCGTTTCGCCTGCAACGGTTCGTCTTCGCATGTCCCTTTCTTCCTGATGTTGAAACATGTCAGAGAATATGTGCAGATGCCGGTCAGTGCTTCCAGTCTCTTCTGTATTGTTCTGGGTGTGTTTTGGCCCATCAGGTTACCCAGAACCGGAGCTTCAAACACGTATCGTTGTGCATCGGCCGTCACATCCTCGTACGTCTTGCTACCCCGTGCGAAATCTAGAAGTACTGCCATCTCTGCCCTGCCGCTCGCTCTGCGCACCCACTGCGAAGAGCTCGAGGCCATGCGGCCAGAGTTCCAAAGACGATGGGTAGGCAGTGGCGTCTCGAGCCAGAGGCAACGGCGACTGGCTCGCGTATCTGAGTGGGACACGACGGGGAAATCAGATTTAAACCGTTTGTTGCCCCAGCTGGGCCCGACCCCTCCACGCGCATTGGTCTTATGTTGCGCCGTGCTGCGTCAGAATGATTCACAAGATCCACCCGACACACCTTTACAGGACCCTCTCAGGACCATGCCGATACCCTCTCAGGAGCCTTTCAGGACCCTATTAGGACGGTTTCAAAAGCCAGGGAGGAGAAGGACGAGGATGACGAGCAGGTGGACGAGCAACGGAGTAATGAGGAGGTGTGCTGAGGAGGAGGAGGAGGAGGAAGAGGAGGAGGAGGAGGAAGAGGAAGAGAAGCAGGAGGAAGGAGCAGAGCGACAAGGATAATGACGAGGGGGGGAAGGAGGAAGAGGATGACAAGTGAGGAGGGCGAGTGGGGAAAAGGAGGCGGAGCAGGAGGAAATGGTGGAGGACGAGGAGGAGGAGGAAAAGGAGTGAAGGAGGAGGAGGAAGAGCGGGAGGATGAAGAGGAGTGGCGAGGACGATCGGGAGGATGAAGAGGAGTGGCGAGGACGATCTGCACTTGATCTGAACTTCCTCGCAAAACAAGATCGATGTCCTCCAAGGTGGCCCAAGAGCGCCCCGAAAGCTCCCAAGAGCGCCCTCCGAGGGTCCCAAAAGGCGCCCAGACGGCCCCAAGAGGCGCCCAAGAGGTCTCCGAGAGGCTACCAAAAAATCCCCAAACAAACCTCAAGAAGATCCCCGAGGCGCCCAAGAAGCTCACAGACTGCCCTGGGCCCGCCAAGATGCCCCCAAGACGCTCCAAGAGGCCTCCGCTGGGGTCATCTGTGTGCCGCCCACTTCCCTGATAGAGGCTACTGCTCTGGGCATCGTTTCTCAATGGGCTGGTAGGGTTACTTTTTTGATCGCGAGCGCATCGGAATGCCGGGCGCCGTCAAGAGGAACGTAACTAACGAGCTACGGCCTAAATTGCGCAAGCAAGACGGGGGAATGACAACACGAGGGGACCGCGGGGGGGAAGAACAGACAGGAGGCGAGCCTCGCTGCCGCTCAGAGAAGCGCCGTCAGCAAGGTGAAGACCAGCTGGAGTGCAGCCAAAATGGCGGGTGAATTCTGGGGGGTGAACGACACCACGAACGTGCAGAGGATGGGGACCACCGCAGACTCACCACGAAGACCAGCGTCAGGGCCAACGGTCCCGCCGACGCAAGGGGCGGTCGAAGCTGGTGGGGTTATGCTTTTTGGTCGGCGGCCGCGCGACCACGGTCTGGCGGCAACAGCGATATCCGGGACTACGGAACAAGGCAAATTACACGCGATGCGTGAGGTGCACATGCACTGAGCAAAATGCTCCGCATTCGAGAGGCAGACGCACATGGGCGCCGGCCACACCGAAGTGAACAAGCGGCCAGCAGTGCGAGTGCAACGGAGGAAGTCGCCCTGGCGGCGCCAAGCTCGGAGCAGCTCACCAAGCCGACAGCAGGCAGTGAAAAACGGGAACGACGTCGCTGAAGGCTGAACCACTCAACGCGAAGTCCACGGACACCGCAGCCTTACGTGGGGTCGGCGGGGAAACAGAGGCAGAGGAACGGCAGGAAACTACAGAGCACTTACTCCACGAACCACACCGTTGCTCTGGGGGGGGCCGGCGTGACGGTCATCGTATCCGAAACCAGTGACTGGCCGGGGCTGCAACGATGAGAGGGGACTCACTCTGGCCCAAGAGCCGGTACACTGCAACCTCGCAGGTAACGGCCACGAATGTCGCCGAGATCCACAGCTGCCGCGACCAGCTCGTGGAGCGCTGGAACGCAGCCAGGTCTGAATCTGACCACATAGTGGAGGGGGGGTGCAGCCAACAGCCGCAATGTACGCTGGTGGGGTTATGCGAAGCGTAGAGAACTCCCAACCGTTGTCCCCGCACCTCCTCCTCCTCGTTCGAAGTATCCCTTTTCAAGCTCCCTCTTCCCCTCCAACCCTTCTCTGAATTACTCTGTCATTCCTATAACACTTCCTGCAAACCTCATCCTCGTCCTTGCCCATTTGGACCTCCTTCAAAGCCTCCTTCCAACCCTCCTGGCTCTAACCGTGAACCCTGGCGTCAAATCCGCCGACCCTGTCGGCGCGTGTGAGGGGCTTGTCCGTTCAACTCGTCATCTCCGTCATTCGTTGGTCGTCGTCTTTGTCGTCCCCTTTCCCTGCCTCCCCCCTCTCTGTCATTCGTTGGTCGTACTTGAGTCGACGGGCAGCCCCAGGGACCTCATCAGCGCGCTAGCCAAAGCGAAATTGACCAACGTCGTAATTGAGTCGAAGGGAAGCCCCTTCCCTTCGATCCCTCCCCCGCTGGTGGTGGGGGGGGTGTCAGGGGGGGCCCTGGGGGGGGGAGGGGGGTCAAACGCCCCACCCCCCCGGGGAGTCCCGGAGCCCAAAAAAGCCCCAAGACGGGCCACGAATGCCCCAAGAGGCCCCAAAGACAGTCCAAGAGAACCCCGAATCGCCGAACGATCTGTCCAAGACGCCTTGACGGCCTCCAGACGGCCCAAGAGGCCTGCAAAGCACCCCTAAGAGGCCTCCAGGAGCTTTCTTACGAGAGCCCCAAGAGGCAAAACTCATGGATTTCCCATACGTTGTTGAAAGATTCTGACATTCTTGCCTCTTCCGCTTCCCGACGCGCCAAGACGGCCCAAGAGGCCCCCAAGATCGCCGCGAGACGGCCAAAGAGGCCACCTAAGAGGGCCCCCTAACGGCCGACGAGGGCCACAGGACGGCCATTTTGGCTCAAGGCCATCTTGGGCCCGCGGGCCCGCGCGTAGGGTAATCCGCGCGCGTGGCCGCCCGGCCCTCCGTCCTCCCTCACCTGCGCCGGCGCGCCGCTATGGGGGCACTCCGGCACGCTGCGCAGCCGGCCGCAGTGGCAGCAGCCTTTCTCTCGCTGGCCCTGGCAGGGCTGCCACCCGAAGCGGCCCGCGCGGCCGGCCGGCTGCGCCGCCTGCCGTCTGGCACCCCCTTCGGCGAGCCGCACGTCAACGCGGTGGTTGACGTCTGTTTCGCCACCGGGCCGGAGGTCCACAACGTCAAGGCGGAGTGGGTGGCTCTGTACTCCGCCTCGGACGAGCTCTTCTCCTTCTGGCACTTGTCCCGGACGGGGGTGCACGGCCTCGTCGGAGTTCTGGCCCAAACCGGGTGCAACCTGAGCGCGCTCTGCTCCGCGGTCCCCGTGGACGCCGTGGCGCACGTCGAGGGCAGCGCGAACCCGGCGTTGAAGTCGGGCCTCGGGTCCGTCGAGGACGCCCAGTCGTCCCGCGTCAGGCTGACAGGCTACTACGGCGGGACGTTTGTGGCCAAGTGGCAGGTCCGGGGGTGCGTGGGCTCTCAGTGCCAGTACGGCTCGTCCGACGTCTGGTGCCCGGGTTACGTGTGGGTCGTCATCCCCAATTTCGCGAACGGCTTCGCCACCATCGAGGGCTCGTCGGACGACCACGCGGTCTACTGCTTGGAACCTCATGGCCAGGCTGAGTGTGTGCCCAGGCGCCAGTGGGAGACCCCGCCGCCGCTGCTGCCCCGCCGGCGCCGTATCGCCGCCGACAGCGGCGGCTGGGTGCCCGTCTACGTGCGCCTGCTCGCGCAGGAGATGCCCTTCCACCTGGCGGACGAGACGCGCCTTGTCGGCAGCTACGACATGGGGCAGGCGGACATCGAGATGCTGATGTGGCTTGGCGGAATGAAGTCCGGCGCCTCGGGCGGGGTTATTGACGCCGGCGCCTTGGTGTCAGCCGCCAGGGATGTGAGGTTTGGCTCGTACTCGGGCGTCGTCGGCGACGTGTTCCTGAGTGCGGCACGGCGTCGTGAGCTCTGCACGTTCCGCCCCGGGCGTCTCACCCCTGGCCTTCTCGCCTCCTTCCCCTCTTTGCGGTGCTCTCTGACTTGCGTGTTTTTGATATGCATGTTTTTGACACGACTGGACAACACAGCGTGTCCCCGGATTGCCGATGGGCTGCTTTGATCGCGATCCTCTGTCTCCCGATCGACGATGTTTTTGGCTTGATTGCCCGCGACCTCGCGTGGGGTGACAGGAAGAGGCGGCGGCGCCGCTTCGTGGTGCTAGCAGCCCGCCGAGCCGGCCGGAGTCGGCTTCCCTCACGGCGCGGGCAGGCTCGGCGCATTAATCAGAATTCGCCCCAAGCTCTGAGAGAAGTGCGGGTTGGGTGGGTGTGTGGTCCCAGGTCCGATCCCCCGCCCTCCGCCGACCCTTTTGACGATTGTCCCGACGACTTTGACGGCTGGCCCTGCGTCGACGACCAGACCAGCGATCAGGCGATCACGGACGCGATTCCTGGGGACCACCACGGACCTTCAGAGGCGACCTCAGCGTCCCCGGCGGCCCCGGCGGCCCCTGTTCCAGTGTGGCGGCCCCGGCGGCCCCTGACGCGTCCTCTGGCGGTTCGGCGGGCCACCCCCGAAACCCTCACTTGATCGGCGGCCCGCCCCCTGGGGAGGAGGCGGCTGTTGAGGCTGAGGAGGCCTCGGAGGTGCGGGAGGTCCCAGATCGTATGCTGCCCAGTCTTCTCGCGGGCGGTGCCGGGACCGCTAAGGCCTCTCGCCGGCGTCGCGCTAACGACGGCCTCTGGGAAGCAGTAGCGGCTCTAGCGACTCAGGTGCAGGCCTTGACTAAGGCTCAGCAGCGGGATGACGCACCCCGCACGGGCGCGTCTCGCAACAGATCTCGGCGGCGGCGGCGGGCCCACGACCGCTCTGCTGCCTCACCTTCGAATCGCGCTGGGAACCGATCGGTGGGGGCGGTTCCGGAGGGAGGGGGAGTTTGGCCCACCCTTGCCCCGCTCCTGCAGGCCATGCTTGAGTCGGCTGAGGCGCCTTCCGACGAGATGCTCGCGTCCCTCGCGACGCAACTTGCCACGGCGTTGGCTGCTAAGAGTTCGTCTGCCCCTCCCAGGCCCTCGGAGCCTGCTGGCCGGCGCGGCGGGGGAGGGGGAGGGGGCCCTGGCGCCGCGCCTAAACCCGCCCCTGACAACAAGACCGGGTTCGACCCGGCCCCAGCCCCTGCCCAGACTGTCCCGCGCGTCTGGGCCGATCTCTTCCGCCAGAGGGGGGCGGTTGCTTCCCCCCCGCCTTCCAAGGACGCTCACCAGACGAAGGCCCTCTGGGAGCCGGCTTGGCCCGGCGCTCGGGTGATCTCGGCCTCCCGGGTTGGCACGGCCGATCCGGCTGTTCCCCTCGTTGTCGTCGCGTCCTCCGCGCAGGAACTGGCGGAGGCCCGGGACTGGGTCTCGGCGTGCGCCCGGGAAACGGGGACGACCTTGGTTTGGGCTCATTCAGGGGGCTCTTCTCGGGTCCTCGTCCGGGGGAGGCTCGGCCCCCTGCCCGTTCCGGCTACGGTGGAGCAGCACGGAAACAATCCCCCCAGGTGCTCGGTCGGCGCGCCGACCACGAACGACGACACCGCTGCCCCTCAGGAGGGCGAGACCCGCCGCCTCCGCCTCACGGTGGCGCGCGAGTATGCCGGCGCGGAACTTTGGGGGCAGGTGGCTAAGGCGCCCGCTGCTTTGCCAGCCGCGGCCCTCCCTAAGGCGCTCCGACCCCTGCCCTTAAGACTCCATTCGACAAAAAATTGTCGATCGACAAAAATTGCCGAATTCGGCAACTTTTGTCGAACGGACCGGATCAATTGAATATTCAATTGATCCGTTACCTAACAAACAGTTTACCGGCTATCCGGTAAAACAACCTAACAAGTTACCTAATGGACCTAACAAACAACCTAACAAATTACCTAATGGACCTAACAAACAACCTAACAAACAACCTAACAAACAACCGAACAAACAACCGAACGAACAACCTAACGAGCAACCTAACAAACAAGACCACACACATAGCATAACACGTAGCACACCACAGACAATATAACACAACAACTATCATACGGCCCCACACATAATATATAACATATAACATTACATACCATAAACCGTGATGCATCATATCAAGCATCGCACCAGAGCGAACAAAAACATAACATATACAACACACATTCATCTGCAATAATTTGCATCGCGCTGCAATGATTTGCGTTGATTGAGTTTTGCTTTGTATTGCATTTATTGAATTTTGCATTGCGTTGCATTGATTGGTTGAGTTTTGCATTGGTTGAGTTTTGCATTGCGTGTTGCATTGCATTGATTGGGTTTTGATTTGGGTTGCATTGCATTTCATTGATTGAGTGTTGTGCGTTGCATTGATTTGGGTTGATTTGAAGTGTTTCGCAACGTAGCCACGGTTTTGTGGCTCAAGGTGTTTGCAGTTTCTGTGGCAGCATGTCTGCTGCCAGCCGAACCCCTGAGGGTTCGCCGCCCCCGAGCGACCGCTTGACGGCCAATCCAATGATCTCAGTTGCCGATATCCAAGCTGGCCTCAGCAATTTCTTGCGCGATGACTGCCCCAATCGGGACATCAATGGGTTTCTGAAGGTGGTGGTGGACCATGGCGTGACCTGGCGCACAGCTCCCAAAGCGAACGTCCTTGCCATGGTCAGTCCGTTGTTCGCTGCCCTGGCCCCAGTAATCCAGAACGGTGTAGCGCCAGGAATGAAACTCGAGAAGGCCCTTGCAGCGTGCGACAATGAGAAGAAATGCAACTTCACTCCCGCTTCCCAGACAGATTTCACCAACAGCATTGCGGAGGCCATCAAGATGCTCTGGATGGACTTCCGCACCGTCAAGACGAGCTCCGAGGGTCGGCGGCGCTGCTACTTGGGGGCGTCGCGCACTGAGGTGGAGAAGATCACGAAGGTCCTCGATCTCATGACGCACCTCCCTTGGGACCTCAACGACCTCAAGGCTAAGGCTAAGGCCGATGCCGACGGTGCTGCCGACACTCCCGACGTCGAGAGGGCCCCTCCGACTCGCTCGGGTTCGGCAGCGTCTGGGCTGGGCAACGTCGAGAAGGAGATCGAGTACGAGTCCCTCACGGAGAAGTTCGCGCTTGACTTGTCGAGTGCGTTTGCTGACCTTGCTAATCTTTCGGCGCCCAGCAGTTCGGATGAGCAGGTGAGCAAGGTCAAGCGCCCGTCTGGCGTTACCGACTGCGACTGGGACATGCTCGAGGTAGTGATGGAGAAATCAACGACTGTGCCGACGAAGCCCATTCGCATCTTGAAGCCGATGAAGCGCGGCAAGGGCAAGGGCAAGGGCAAGAAGAGCAAGGACGAGAGCCAGAGGGGCGAGGGCAAGGGCGCGAAGAGCAAGGACAAGAGCAAGGTCAAGAACCAGAAGGGCAAGGGCAAAGGCAAAGCCAAGGCGAAAGCCAAGGCGAAAGGCAAGGCGAACGCCAAGCCGACAGCCAAGGCGCCAGCCCTGGCGTCCCGCGAGGAGGTGGAGGCGGCGCTCGTGGCGATGGAGCCCCCCGCTGCGGGCGAGGAGGTCCTGGCACCGATCGCCGACGAGCGCGGCGGCGGCGGCGGCGGCAAGAACGACTATTGGAGGCCCGAGACCGAGGAGCTCCGCAGGCAGTACCGTGAGATGGGCTGGGGATGCTCAAAGTGCAGGTGGAAGGGCACCTGCGCAACTTGCTACTCGAGGCTCGGTGAGGAAGAAGGCAAGAAGGAGAATCTGGATTAGGCAACAGTCGTCAAGCTTTTCGGCGCAGTGCATCTGCGCGCGGGTCGTGGCTAGTGAAAGTCTGTTTCGGGGTTAGGCTTTGCTGTGCGATAAATAGCAATGCACGTTCGAACTTGAAGGCGATCGCCGCCTACGCGTTCTGGAAAATACCACATATACAATGTTGTTTCACAAAGTGCGGTGTAAGTTCAGTTGAGTTTAGATCTAAACTAGGTCTGAACTAGATCGAGCTCGGTTGAATATAGATCTAAACAAGATCTGAACTAGATCGAGCTCGGTTGAGTTTAGATCTATACTAGATCTGAACTAGATCGAGCTCGGTTGAATATAGATCTAAACAAGATCTGAACTAGATCGAGCTCGGTTGAGTTTAGACCTACATTAGATTTGAACTAGGTCGACAAGTAACACATCATCACGCCCCCCCCGTTCTCCTCTCCTCCTGTCTTGAGAGAGGGACGCCTTGAGAGAGGGACGCCTTGAGAGAAAAGAGAAGAGAAACGATGGGGATCCCGCTTGAGACTTCCTCGCAACTTCTTCACTCAAGTGCGTTTCGGCAACCAGATACCAGATTCCATATGCCCCCACCACATTTAAGATGACCACCCCCTTCCATCCGTCGAGCCGTTTTGGCTCAAAGAGTTTGGCTCGCCCTTCCAGCGGGTGGAGCCGTCGAGGCGATGTCCGCGTCTAAGCTGCAGCCGCACCCGCCTGCCAACGTTCCCGTCGACAAGAAGAAGGTGTTCGTGGGCCAGCTTCCGTTTTCGACAACAAAGGGCATGCTGGCGGCCAAGCTGACGGAGGTTGGATTGTTCGACGACGTCGACGACGCGTTCATTGTCCGACGAGGTTCGCATGCTCAGAGTCCATTCGTCGTGGCGTTTGTTGTGTTCAAGACCGAGGAGGCCGCGCGGACATTGGTTTCTATGAATTGCGCTCATTGGCCCGACATCTCCCCGAGTCCAATCCCGTTGAGTTTCGCGAAGTTGCAGAAACGGAAGCTGCCAGCACCAACGACCCCAGCGCCTACGGCGAGCTCAGCGTCGACCCCAGCGCCTACGGCGAGCTCAGCATCGACGCCAGCGCCTACGGCGAGCTCAGCATCGACGCCATCGATGAGGGAACCATGGAGTCTCGATGCTGCAGACGTTCTTCGTCGAGGTGAGAAGCTGATCAAGGCCATCAGGACGGCGCAGGCCACGGCGCTCAAGGAGGAGATGGAGAGGCGCGCGCGAACGGCGCTCCAGGAGGAGGCCACGGCGCTCCAGGAGGAGCGCTAACTGCGCTGCGTTAGGTCGGCGCGAAAAAATAAACTTCCCCCCCCTCCCCCTTCCAGAGTGACGTCTTGAGAGAGAGTGTCTTGAGAGAGAGTGTCTTGAGAGAAAGGTTTCCAGAGGGCCCCAAGGCTTTCAGAGGGCCCCGAGAGGGGCCCAAGGATGCTCCACGAGAGCCCCAAGAATGCCCCGATTGGCGCCACCCTGGGGCTTGGAAAAAAAAAAACACTGGTTTCAGAAAACTGTTTTTTTCAAAGAGTTCCAAGAGGACCCCAATAATGTTTTCGGTGACTTTTCTCGGGGCCGTAATGTAATTTTGTTCGAGGCTCGAGTCTCTTCTGCTTGTATTGTCCCTACTTGCTTTCCCCCTGGGGAGCCCGGGGGTCTGTGGGCCCACTCCCCGCACTGCCGCAATGGCTGACAAGTCGCCGTACATGGACGGCGGCCTCGGGTACATGCAGCAGAAACGCGCTGATTTGTTCGCGGAGCCAAGCATTTGGGACTACGATCCGAAGATTGATTCCCCCCTCGTCGGCGACCACACCACATCGGCCCGTGACGCACCACATCGGCCCGTGAGGCGCACGCTAGGAAAGAAGCACCCGACTGGCGTGTGGCTTCCCAAGCTTAAGAAGGGCGCTAAGTTGCCGCTTGAGCTGGTCAAGGCCAATGCAGAGCAAAAAATAGTTACGACCATTGTCGTAGACGATTAAGTTTCAGTGCGATGGCGACTCGAGCTCTTTGTCGTAGCAGGCCGTCTGTTGGGACATGCATGCGCCCTGCAAGCTTTCAGCCCACGAGCTTTCGAACAAAAAACCCAAAGGAATTTGATATCACTCAGAAGATGTCTCAGGCGAAACGCCCAAATCTTGCATGCTCTGATGTCATATCGGGTATCGGGATATCGGGTATCGAGGACGTCTCAAGCGGTGAGCCTCATTCCTGATCAAAGTGTAGGGATGTCTCGAGGTGAGAAGCCTCAAGCGGGAAGCCTCATTCCTGATCAAAGTGCGAGGAAGTCTCAAGCGGGAAGCCTCATTACTCATTGGTGCGAGCTGAATATCGAGGAAGTTTCAGGCGGGATGCGATCTAGTTTCGATCTAGATTAGATCTAAAGTAGATGTCACCAGGCAGACATGCGATCTAGTTTCGATCTAGATTAGATCTAAAGTAGATTATGCTCAGATCTAGTTTTGATCTACTTTTGATCTAGTTTTGATCTACTCTATGAAAAAGTGCGACCCCTATCAGGGATTGTGAGTGTGTGTTGAAAAACTAGATAAGAAGTAGATCAAAACTAGATGAGAAGTAGATTCAGCAATTATCTAGTTTGGATCTAAACTAGATCGAAACTAGATCGTGATATATGTCATCAACTGTGTATGCTGTAAACATTTTGGCTCAGCAACGCTGTTTCTCTCACGCTGAGCTGATAAGATCTCACTGGTTTCTGCTACCGACGATGCCTCCGAAGGCTGCGAAAGTTGAACTGTACGAGGAGATGGCAGCCCTGGCGGGCGACCTGAAAGCTTCGGACCTGCAGGAGTCGGATGCTGAGGACGAGGAGGCAGAGGAGGAGGCGCCAGAGGATGAGGAGGAACCTGTTGCCAAGAAGCCTGCAAGGTTCCAGCCAGGTCGCTTCCTGGGCCCTAGTGCGTTGCGCTTGCGGGCCATGAGGAGGCCTGCTTCTGCTAAGGGTGCGGCTGTTCGCCAGAAGCCAGCTTGCAACTTGAGGAGGCCCGCGGCTGCTACGATTGGCGACGACGACGAGGGCGACGGGAGGCGGAGCCAACCAAAGATGCGGAAGTTGCTGCAGATGATGGATTCGCTGCCCCCCGAGACGAAGTCGCTGTGGGAGCAGGCGGCCCGTGATCCGAAGGGCAGGCGTGCCAGAGAGACGGAGATCGTGAATAACCTCTTCCACAAGGTGAACGGACAACTCGTGCTCAAGCTCGACAGCCCGTGGTACCAGAAGGAGATCGAGCAAAAAAAATCAAAGTTTGGCCAGGACTCGTCAGAAGGCATACCAAGGTCCGTGATGATCGAGAAATTCCGTGACGGAGAAGAGGGGCTCAACCGAGCCATCAAGGCAGGCGGAGTTCAAGAGTGGACGGTGGACGGCGTCCCCTACTGCGCGATCAGGACCGTCCAGGTTGGCACGAGGCACGACGTTGTCGACAAGAACAGGCTCAGCATCGGCAAGAATGCGACCGAAGAGCAGGCGAAGAAGATCCAAGAAGCAGTTAACAACATGAACTTCGGTTTCCAGCTGACGAAAAAGGAGACAAGCAAGCAGGCCAGCAGCGATGAGCTGCCCCAGAAGGCGATCGACAAGCTGTCCACGGCCCTATGCATCCTCGAGAAGCTGCTCAAGGACGGTGAGAAGATGTTCGACAAGCTGGTTACCAACGGAGTGCCGCCAGCTGCGGAGGGCATCAAAGATCAGCTGGAGGTCGCGGTCGAGGCGTGCAGTGTGGACAAGAATGCGCTGACGAAGATGTACCGCTTCAGGAAGGCAGCCGACAACTCGAAGTTGACGATCCCCGCTGTTCAGGAGGCCCTCGCGACGTGCGCAGTGGACTGCGAGAAGCTGAAGGAGGCGATGAGCCTGGCCAAGAGGTTCGCGAAGTAAGCGAGCACGTGAGGATGAGGATGTAAAAATGATGGAGATTATGATGGTGATGAGGAGGAGTCGGAAGCCAACCCAACGCAACGCAACACAGCCCAACGCAATGCAATACATCCAACGCAACACAGCCAGCGTGAGTTAGATTTCGATGCAATCCACTTCGGATCTAGTTTAGGTCTGAATTAGACTATCCAGTAGTTGAGTTTCGATCTGATTTAGATCTAAAGTGTACCCTGGCCCAGTCAAGTTTAGATCTATTTCGGATCTTAAGTGGATTGCGATACGAGTGAGACAACTAAGTGCTCTGGCGCAACGCGCGCGCCGAGCTGTCCTGCGTTGCTGGAGCGATCTGGCGCGGCGCGGTCGACTGAAATCACATAGTCCTCCTCCTCCTCCCCATTCCCATGCCTCGAGAGTGCCCAGAGTGTCTTGAGAGTGTCCAGAGTGTCTTGAGAGTGCACCACGCTGCTACGTGTTTGGGACTGTCGGGGACATCGCTCGTCGCCGCGGCTGGATTCGGCTTCTTCTTCGCTGTGACGTCTCGTCGTCGGCGTTATCGTACCCCGCCCCGCCCCCCATCCACACCTGACATCAGTAGACGTTTCAAATCGAGCATCTGGTCTTTAGCTGACGGGCACCATGGAGTTGCTTGGGAGACGCGGCGGCTGCCGCCAGCGAGCGGAGAGGGCCGAGCAGGCCAGGGCCGCAGCGCTGCTGCAGAGTGCTGTGGCAAGTTTCCTGGTCCAGGAATGGGCGTGGGGCCGCATGACGCCTCAGCAGTGCCAGAAGATTGCGACGCTCCTGAGGGCGGACCTGGAGGCGAGCGCGAGTGGCACGTTGGACATGGGCACGGTGGATTTCTTGAAAGGGCTTGGCACTGCTGGACGGAACCCGCAACATATGCATTCGCAGCTCATGAAAAAGTTTTCGCCCGAGTCGGCACTGCGGCCTTCGCCGTTCAATGCGATTCTCAAATCTGGCAAGACTGGAATACATTTTAAGGATCTGGATGGGCTGTGGCCGCATGTGTTGTTCTCTAGGATATACCACGAGTACCCGAAAGCTTGGGAAAAACTAGTGTGCCCATCCATGTCGGCGCTGCGTGAATTCTGGGACGACGTTAAGAATTCAAAACAATATTTGAATCACCCGATTCGTTTCCGCCAACATCATCAACGGCTTGCCGTTCCAATCTCTATCCACGGGGACGGAACACCAGTGACTGGATTAGGCAAGTCATGGGGTAAATTGTGTGACATATGGTCTTGGACATCTTTGGTCACAACGGGCCAAACTCAGCTTACGTATTTCGTGATTTTTATGGTGTTCACTGGTATCCAGGCGTCTTCGATTGCTGGAAAAACGTTGACTCAGTTTTGGAAGAAATTGACATGGTCTTTGGAGGCCCTGTGGCACGGAAAGTGGCCCGAGGTTGACGAAAATGGATTGGCGATGCCGCCAGGATCAAAGAGTGGCGATTTGGCGGGTGGCCACTATGCTTGTTTATGGGCTTTGATCGGCGATCTAGATTATATGTGGAAAGGCGTTGGCTTGCCAAACTGCAACAATTTATCCAAGCCGTGCGGCTGGTGCCCAGCAAATAACAGCACAATGCCATGGTATGACTTCAGACCAAATGCTGCGTGGGTCCAGAATGTGTTCACGGAGGCGCAGTGGAGGGCGCAGGGCATGGATGCTTGCAACCCTGTGTTCCAACTACCAGGCGTGTCGATTTTGACATGTGCGCCTGACTGGATGCACGTGAAACACTTGGGGTTGGACAAAAGGCTCCTCGGATCAGCGCTGTACGCGCTGACGCACTATATCATGCCTGGCTCTCCAGAACAAAACTTGGAAAAGTTGCAGCGCGAAATATTTGACATATATAAATCTGATGATGTAAAAACTAGATTCAGCAACCTGCAGCTGTCCATGTTCAGCTTAAAAGCCAAGGGGAACTTGCGGGGCAAAGCAGCAGAAATCAAATGCCTTGGCCCTGTTCTTCTGAAGATATGGGATAAGCACGCAGGCGGCCAGGTCAGTATATATCAGAAGATCAGGTTAATATTGCATTTGAACGTTCTGTTGGATGAGAAAATCGACACTGTAGATAACACTGCGTTTTGTTTGCCGCGAGATGTGCGGGAGGATATCGCTAACACGTGCCATTCTCTTTTGATGTTGTGGACAGACGTGCAAGAGTTCTTCTCTCAAGAAGCCGACGCTGGGGAAATGTTCCACTTCACTGTGAAGGCGCATTTTCTTTTGCACTGCTGTCTTATAGAATCGTCGCCGCGGCGGTTGTGGTGTTACAGAGGGGAGGACCTCATGCAGAAAATGCGGCGGCTGATTTTCAGCTGTTCTAAAAGATCGACGGCGTGGCAGGTTGGAAATAAGTCAATTGGTAAATATTGCGTTGCCCTGGAGCGCGAACTTGCGGCAATCCAATGAAACAAAAAGAAATAACAATAATAAAAACATACGTGGTGACATCTATGTGGTGCAAGCAACCTATGTGGTGCAATCTATGTGGTGCTGTGTATGTGATGCAGTCTATGTGGTGCAATGTATGTGGTGCAATCTATGTGGTGCAACCTATGGGGTGCATGCAACATATATGGTGCAATCTATGTGGTGCAAATACGTTACAAACGTTGCTTGGTGAACGACCTAACCGAACATCATCGCTCTCTCAAGACGTCGCTCTCTCAATACGTCGTTCTCAAAACGGCTCAAAGGACAACGGCAACCTAACGACATGAGAACGAACAAAGCAGACTAACATCGACCTACACACATCAAGCAGCCTAACGGACCTAACGGACCTAACCGAACGGACCTAACCGAACGGACCTAACCGAACGGACCTAACCGAACCTACCGAACCTACCTAACAAACAACCGAACCTACCTAACAAACAACCTAACAAACAACCGAACGGACCTAACGAACAACTTAACAAACAACCGAACGGACCCAACAAACAGTCGAATCGCTGACCCCTCCGTTATACAAAAATTGCCGAATTCAGCAAAAAGTTGTCGATCGACAAAAGTTGCCGAATTCGGCAATTTTTGTCGATCGACAATTTTTTGTCGAATGGAGTCTTAAGGGTGGTCCTCCGGACCGCGGGGACGGTCAGCTACCCGGACGAGGCCACGACGCTGCTGACGGTCAAACGGGGGGATTGCGACCGGTTCCTCTCCATGTCTCCCGCCCCCGGCGTGTTCGTGGGGGTCCATAGGGCAGGCCCCGAGGCAGCTTCGCCGCCGAGCTGGCTCGCTAAGAAAGACATGTCGGCTAAGGAATATTTCGATGAGGCCACGCGGATGGCCGCTCTGACTAAGGGCCGGCTGGCTTTTCGGCCTGGCGGGGGGTCCAACTTAGGGGTCTGGGGCCCTCCGTCTAGCGAGAAGGCTGCTCTCGTCGCCCCGCGCTGGTACGCCTCGAACGTCCCCGTGGCGTGGACTACTCAGGACGCCGCCGGCTGGGCCAGCGACCGGGGAGCTACTGAGGTCAGCGGCGTGGCCCGCCGAGGTCGCACGGACATCACATTCCGGGCTTGGCCTCCGGAGGGCGGGGGGTGGTCTGGAGGCGTCGTCTTTGCCTCAGGTATCGCCCTTACCCCGGCCGCTGCCTCGAAGCAGAAGCGCCCACCTGCCGCCGCCACGGCGCGGGGGCGGTGGGGCGTCAGCGAGCTGTCGAAGCCGGCGACTACCAAGGTGGCCGCCGCCGCGGCCCCCGCCGGCACCAAACGGACCGCTGCCGCGGCTGCCGCCGGAACCCCGCCCCCGCCCCCGCCCCCGCCTCCTGCGCCCGGAACGAACCCGGGAACGCCCCCCTGGGAGGCTGCGTGCCGCCGGACTGACTGTGGCGGCGCGGGCGACTGTCTTTACTTGTCGGTCGCCGCTGGGCTGAATGCCCAGGCCGGGAAAAAAGCGGACCCTGCCTTGATGCGACCCGGCGGGCCCTTGCAGGGCCAGCTTCGCGCGTGGGCTGCCGCGGAGATCCGGAAAAATCCGGAGCTCCATGGTTTGTTCCCTGTTGACACTGACGACGTGGCCAAGAAGGTCGCGACGTCTGGCGAGTGGGGTGACATTCGGGCCCTCCGTGCTTTGGCCGCCCAGGTGGGACGGAATTTCCGGGTCTGGACGTGGGTCCCTGCCGAGGCTCAGGACTCTGGCGGAGTCGCTCGATGGGCCCATGTGGTGGTTCGCGGTAAGAAGGGGAAGGCCGGGGACAAACTCCCGTTCGTCGGTCTTGTCCTCCAGGACGAGCACTACCAGCTTCTCTCCGAGCGTCCCGGGGTCTCATTTGATCCCTCCCCCGCCGGGAGGGGGGGGGGGTGTCGACCCCCCCCCCGGGTCAGATACGACGCCCCCCCCTGGGACTCCTCTTCCCCTGGGCTCCAGCCAAGCCGACTTTGAGCAACCTCGTAATTGAGTCGAAGGGAAGTAAGTCCCTTCCCTTTGATCCCTCCCCCGCCGGGTGGGGGGGGGGGGTTCGACCCCCCCCCCGGGTCAGATACGACGCCCCCCCTGGGACTCCTCTTCCCCTGGGCTCCAGCCAAGCCGACCTTGAGCAACCTCGTAATTGAGTCGAAGGGAAGCCCCTTCCCTTTGATCCCTCCCCCGCCGGGAGGGGGGGGGGGGTCGACCCCCCCCCCGGGTCAGATACGACGCCCCCCCCTGGGACTCCTCTTCCCCTGGGCTCCAGCCAAGCCGACCTTGAGCAACCTCGTAATTGAGTCGAAGGGAAGCCCCTTCCCTTTGATCCCTCCCCCGCCGGGAGGGGGGGGGGGGTAGCGACCCCCCCCCCGGGTCAGATACGACGCCCCCCCCTGGGACTCCTCTTCCCCTGGGCTCCAGCCAAGCCGACCTTGAGCAACCCCTGGGCTCCAGCCAAGCCGACCTTGAGCAACCTCGTAATTGAGTCGAAGGGAAGCCCCTTCCCTTTGATCCCTCCCCCGCCGGGAGGGGGGGGGGGGTGTCGACCCCCCCCCCGGGTCAGATACGACGCCCCCCCCTGGGACTCCTCTTCCCCTGGGCTCCAGCCAAGCCGACCTTGAGCAACCTCGTAATTGAGTCGAAGGGAAGCCCCTTCCCTTTGATCCCTCCCCCGCCGGGAGGGGGGGGGGGGGGGGGGGGGTCGACCCCCCCGAGGTTCAGATACGACGCCCCCCCCTGGGACTCCTCTTCCCCTGGGCTCCAGCCAAGCCGACCTTGAGCAACCTCGTAATCTCTTGCTGCGCATTGCGAACAGGGTCGGCGGCACCGGCCGTCAGGCCTTCGCAATAAAGACCCCCAAAAATAGTCAAAAAATAATCAGGGGACTATATTTTGAATCGTTTCTGACCTTTGGGGGGCATTTTGGGGGCATGTTTTCTATTTGTCGTCGAAAATCCCCCTGGAGGGGGACGCGCCCGACTTAGCGCTGTTGTGCAGACCCAGACATCGGGCGTCCCGAGAAACTCGGGACGGCGGTCTTTCATAGCCCTTGACCTCTCGGGACCCTCGCCGCGCCTCGGGACCGTCGAAAAGCCCCCTGCAAGGGGGACACGCCCGACATTTCTTAGCCCGCGGCCGCAGGCGAGAGCGCCAGCGGCGAGTCCAGTCAGAGCGGGCCGCGCAAAGACGAATTCACCTAAAGCGCTGGGCCGGAGCCTCGCGCAGCACCTTGGCGGGCAGGCCGGCGAGCGGAGGGGGGCAGGCTGCAACCGTCGGGAGCGGCAAATAGGGGGGTTTCCAAGAGAGGGGGGTGCAAATCACGACCAGCGGCATGTGCGCGGCCCAACGGGGGGGGACAGGGACATAATGAAATAAGAAGAGGCACCATGAAATCTGGGGAAGTATCATGCCCCCCGCCATGATGTCCACCCCCCCTAGTCATCCCCCCCCTCTTTTCCGCCCCCGAGACTGCTGGGAAGCTGCGCTGCCAGGACGCACGCATGCAGCTCGCCCGACATATCTGGACGCCCGACATGGGTACCGAAAGAATGGGCACGATGCCCAACAACCAATGTTGTCCCAGACCAACAGCGGCCGCTGTTGGGCAGGCGGCCTTCTGTCTCGAATGGACACAGGCCGCGGCGGCGTGGACAGCGAATCCTGTTCAGAATGAACAGGAACTGCTGTTGGGCATCGTACCCATTCTTTCCGTGCCCATTTCGGGCGTGCAGAACATAGGGCCAGCCCCCCCCAACACAAAAATCCGCCCGGCGCCCCGCCGCGCGGGGCGCCCCCGCGCGCGCGCGCCCCTGCGTGGGCGCCTCGCTCGCCGGGCGGGCCCGCCGAGGGGCCCGTCGTCGTCGTCGTCGTCGTCGCCGCCGTCGTCGTCGTCGTCGTCGTCGTCGTCGTCGTCGTCGTCGTCGTCGTCGTCGTCGTCGTCGTCGTCGTGGTCGTCGTCGTCGTCGTCGTCGTCGTCGTCGTCGTCGTGGTCGTCGTCGTCGTCGTCGTCGTCGTCGTCGCCGTCGTGCGCCCCTTCGTGGGCGCCTCGCGCGCTGGGCCGGGCGGCCGAGGTCTCGGGCCCGTGGGCGCCCGCGTGGGCGCCCTCTGCGCCGCTGGGCGGCCGCAGCCTCCGCCGCACGCCGCACAGCTCACGCAGCAGGGCGGACACCACACAGCCTGCTCCCCACACCTCGCTCCTCGCTCCTCTTCCTCCTCGCTCGTCCTCCTCCTCCTCCTCCTCCTCCTCCTCCTCCTCCTTCTCGCTCCTCCTCCTCTCCTCCTCCTCCTCCTCCTCCTCCTCCTCCTCCTCCTCCTCCTCCTCCTCGCTCCTCGCTCCTCGCTCCTCCTCCTCCTCCTCCTCCTCCTCCTCCTCCTCCTCCTCCTCCTCCTCCTCCTCCTCCTCCTCCTCCTCCTCCCCCTCCACCTCCTCCTCACACCCTGCACCGCACAGTTTACACCACGTCGCCTCTACCACACGTCGTGACCCAGCCAAGTTGCACTGCACGGCTTGCACCTGCACGATGTGGCCAACACCGCATAGCTCGCCCAGCATGGCTTGAACCACATGGTTTACGCCGTATACATTGCGCCACCTGTATTGCACCGCCTAGCTTACACCACCTAGCTTGCACCACATATCGTACACATCCGCAGTGCAGCATCTTACTGCTTGGGGTACACGCTGGTAAACATCCTCTTTCTCCAAACTAGTATGCGCAATGATAGATCACTCCTCCCAACAGTCGTATGACTGGTATGGGCATAGCTGCGACCAACGACGGATGGCGATGAGTGATGAATAACTTCAGTGGAAAGTATGCGTGCTTGACGATGCACAGGCGAATAACGGGGCACGCTGGGGTTATACCTGCGTCAGCAATTCGGAAGAAGGGAGTGCGCTAAAGGGCAAGAAGGGAGCACGATTCAGGCCACTGGTTGACTTCGACTCTCATCATGTTCTCCTCTTGCTCCCTGCACGCTCCCGGGCTGCTCCCTGGGTCCCTCCGTGTTCCGTTCTTGATCACCGAGTGCTGCCTTCTTGATTCATACGCACCCCTTGCTTGCCCCCAGCGTACTCGAACATTGCTCCACGTGTTGTCCGTTCTCACTCCATTCGTACTATGCCCACCCCGTAGTATCATAATGTCATTCCTCTCGCACTTAAAAGCTAGACTGTGGCTCATGAGCCCAGTACCAGACTGGGCCTGTATGTCGATTCAACGATCGCATGTCAACGAACACAAACATAATGTCAGGCTTAGATCGAAAATCAAGCTCCCATGGTCCTGACCTCGAAGTCCTATTGCCGCACTACCACTTGAATAACCCATGTTCGAATTCTCGAATTGCGAACTGCTGCGCCGTTGCGTCATGAAGCCTATCACCTCGGTTTCGTACTCCTCACCCTTATCCTTCCTCCTCCTTCCTCCTCCTCCTCCCCCTCCTCCTCCTCCTCCTCCTCCCTCCTCCTCCCCCTCCTCCTCCTCCCCCTCCTCCTCCTCCACACCCTCACCCTCCTCCTCCTCCTCCTCCTCCTCCTCCTCCTCCTCCTCCTCCTCCTCCTCCTCCTCCTCCTCCTCCCCTCCTCCTCCTCCTCCCCAATCCCCCTCGCCACACTGGTCGAAATGGGTCCTTCCCCTTGCCGCTGTCGTAGCCCCAGGAGCCGCCGCCGCCCCAGGAGCCGCCGCCGCCGCCCCAGGAGCTGCCGCCGCCGCCCCCGCTGGTGCTGGCGAGGTTCACGCCTCGGCCCACGTCGGGAGCAGGAGGAGGAGGAGGAGGAGGGGGAGGAGGAGGAGGAGGAGGAGGAAGGAGGAGGAGGAGGAGGAGGAGGAGGAGGAGGAGGAGGAGGGGGAGGAGGGGGAGGAGGAGGAGGAGGTGGATGGGGGTCGGGACCCAGGCATGATCGCGTCGTGAAAAAAATCGGGACAGAAGGTGTTTGACCATTTTCGGCCTCTCGAGGCCCTCGCCAGGCCCCGGGACCGTCAAACAACGACTCAGGATGAAAAGCCGGTCCTGGCGAAAGGGTCTGGACTTCCGGGGACGCCGTCCTGAAAAAAACAGGACGTCGCATGTCTGGGGAGGGGCTGGGCCAGTTCTCCAGCATGGGGCCCAGAGCTGCAGACGAGAAGAAGGCGCAGAAAGAGTTGCGCACAATGCCGGGAAGCGTGGTTGCGAGAGCGACGGCAAAGAGGCAACGGAGGCAAAGCGGCAACGGAGGAGGAGGAGGAGGAGGAGGACGAGGAGGGGGACGAGGAGGGGAAATGGGAAAAGGGGGAACAGGAAATCGAAGAGGAGATGGAGGAAGGCAGATGAGGAGGGGGGGCGAGGGGAGGGGGGATAAGGAACTGAAGAGGGAGGAGGAGGAGGAGGAGGAGGAGGAGGAGGAGGAGGAGGAGGAGGAGGAGGAGGAGGAGGCGGAGGAGGAGGGGGGGAGAGGGAAACAAAAGGCTAGGCTAGGCGGAAGAGGAGGAGGAGGAGGAGGAGGAGGAGGAGGAGGAGGAGGAGGAGGAGGAGGAGGAGGAGGGGGGGAAGGAGGAGTAGGAGGGGAAGGAGGAGGCAGAAGGAGGAGTGCTGAATAATGGACCACCCCGTAGGGCGCAAGGAAAGCCAGTCATGGCTGGGCTCGAGCGGGGACGATGGAGAACAGGAGGAGGGCGAGGTGAAGTGGGAGAGTGACGAAGACCCGAACATGCGATGCCCTGTTGTTCTTTCCCCAGCCCTCCCCAGACAGGGCTCCAAGATGGTCGGAGACGCTCCGACAAAGTGGCACGACGTCAAGCGCAAGTCCTCTCCTCCTCGCAGGTCGCGCCCGCTCGACCCCCACGGCCGGGGCTCGTGGCCACATCAGGTTCCCCGCCCTCCTGAGCTGGGCTCTCGCTTTGAGCAGGGCACTGCGGTCGCACACCTCTTCTCCCTTCCTCCTGCCTGCCTACAGTCGGCCTTGATTGGACAGGACACGCGAGAGGACACAAGACCCTTCCGAGGGCCACATCGCCATAGGAGTGTAAGAAGGCACTTGTCGCGAGGCACAGGACACAAGGGCGCCCTTGAGCTGGCAGGGTCGACCTACTAATCCGGGCAGACTGTACTACCCACCGGCCCGCCTGCCTTTTGCCTTTTAAATCTACCTCGCCGTCCCTGGTGGGCTGCGATCTTCAAATCTGCCGCCACCTTCGAGGGCGACTAGGAGGGTCCAGCGGAATGACGTCATATGCACATCTAAATTAATAGTATTCATCCTTTGGGGGGGTGCGGTTGTCTGCGGGACTGTCGCCATTTTCGAGGGCTACTGGGGGCCCCAATCACGTCATACGCGGATCTAAAGTAAACCTCGCCATCCCTGGGGAGCTGCGATGTGCGAGACGGTCACCACTATCGGGGGTTGCTGAAGGTCCAGCGGAATGTCGCCATACGCGGGTCTAAAATAGACCTCGCCATCCGTGGGGGGCCACGATCTGCGAAACCGCCGCCACGTTTGAGGGCTGCTGGGGGGTAAATCGGAGCGACGTCATACATGAATCTGAACTAGACCTCGCCATTCCTGCGGCGGGGCGTCCAACGAAGTGGCGTCATACGCGGATGTATATAAGACCTCGCCATCCCTGAGGGGCTGCGATCTGCAAAAGTATGTCCACTTTCGAAGGCTGGTGGGGAGTCCAGCGGAGTGATGACGCCATACGCGGATCGAAACTGTACTTCGCCATCCCTGCAGGGGGGGAGATCTGTGAAACTGTCGCCGCGTTCGGGGGCTGCTTGAAATCCACCAGAGTGACGTCATTCGCTGGTCTACAATGAACTTCGCAGTCCCTGGGGGGATGCGGATTGCGAAACTGTCGCCAGGTTCGAGAGGACCTGGGGGGCCAGCGGTGAGACGTCGTACGCGGATCCGAATTGGACCCCGCCGTCCCTGGGGGGAGGCTGCTGTCTGCGAGTCGGTCGCCAACTTCGAAGGCTGCTGGAGGGCCCAGCGGAGTGATGCCATACGCAGACCTACACTAGACCTCGCCATCCCTGGGGGGCTGTGATCTGCGAAACTGTCGCCACGCAGTGCTACTGGGGTCCAACGGAGTGACGTCACACGCAAATCGTAGCTAGACCTCGCCATCCTTGGGGGGGTGCGATCTGCGAAACTGTCGCCACTTTCGAGGGCTGCTGGGGCGTCCAACGGAGTGACGTCATACGCGGACTAACGCTGGCCCTCGCCATCCCTCGGGGGCTGCGGTCTGCGAAATTGTTGCCACATTCGAGGGCTGCCAGGGAGTCCACCAGCGTGACGCCACGCGCGGATTTCAATTAAATCTCGCAGTCCCTCAGGGCTGCGATGTGTGAAACTGTCGCCACTCTCGTGGGCTGCAGGGGGAACTAGAGGGCTGCTAGGGGCCCAGCGGAATGACATCGTAGCCAGACCTTACTTACACCACGCCATCCCTGGGGGAGTGGCTGCAATCTGTGAAACGGTCGCCACTTTCGAGGGCTGCTTTGGGGTCCAGCGGCGTGACGTCGCACGCGGATCAGGATTAAATCTCGCCATCCCTGGGGGCTTCGAACAGCAAAACCGTTCCCACTTTCGCGGCGAGACGTCCTACGCGGGCCTGAATTAAACCTCGCCGTCCCCGGGGGGCTGCGGTCTGCGAAGCTGTCGTCACTTTCGAGGGCTGCTTGGGCGTCCAACGGAATGACGTCCACGGCCTGCCGGGGCCGGGCCATGCACCGCGGAGTCATCGCCGACGTTGGGCGCAAGGACGCGGAGAACCTGGACGCCCTCTGGCTGCATCTCCTACGCGGTGCTCTCCAGGGCGACGGCGGTGGACTACCTGCTGATGAAACGCGACCCCCGCCTGGATTTTTCTTGTCCCGCGGGCCGCCACCAGACCTGGCGGCGCGCCTGCGGGCGATTAGCTCCCGCACGGAAAGGTGCAGGATGGAGGCCGAGAAGCTGCCGGGCGAGCTGGGCCCCACCCGCTTCCTGCACTAGCTATGAACAGCTGTTCCTTCAGAGCGCCAGAGCGACGTGGCGCTTGCAGCGCCGTTTGTCCAGCTTGCCAACGAAAGAAAAACAAAAAAAAACTCCTTTATCATCCCTCATATGTCGTCCCAATCCTCTTGTTCCCTTACACATCTCCCTGCTGCTGCCGCGCTGGCTTTTAGGCCCCCTTTACGGCCCTTTACCGTCATGATCCTTTCCCTCGCTCCCGCCCCCGTTCTTCTCCAAGCCTGGGGCCTCGCTCTTTGTTCTTCTGTCGCTGTCCTGTGAGTCGTGCGACGCGCGCGTCTCCCATGCAGTTTTCGTAGCAGTTGACGGCGCCTGCACTGTGGCTGTCCACGCATATGTGGGCCAACACCTTTTGTCGCTTGATGCTGATGGGCTGGGAACGTCGCCGGGCAACGTTTCCCATGGGATCCCCAGAAGTCTGGTTTCCCACCCCGAGTCGTTTCATGATGGAGGAGGAGGAGGAGGAGGAGGAGAAGGACGAGGAGGAGGAGGAGGGGGAGGGGGAGGAGGAGGAGGAGGACGCCAGTAGAAGGTGAGTCCAAGTCGACCGAACCCACTCTACATCGAATAAAAAGTTCAAAACTCGAGGGCCCCAGATCGGTTTCAGCCAGGACCCAGGACTCTCAGCCGCTATCTAGGCGGCAGCCCACTCCTCAACCTCTCGAGGCGGGTCTTCTGAGCGCTGAGAGTCTTGGGGGCCTCCGAAGGTCCCTGACAAGGGGCCTTGAGACCAAGCACCCTCCCCGACTCCCCAGCGAAGCACGCGCACCGCTCACAGAAGACGTACACACCCACCTCGGCCATCCGATGGCCGAGGTCGCGGAAAAGGGCCAAATCGGCTTGGCGCCGCTCCCCAGAGCTCGGCGCCTCCGTGGGGCACGTCTCAAGGACCCTTGCCGCCGCCTCCAAGGCGACGAGGACCGCGTCGGGGGTCGGCCTCCAATCGGAGCGGCGCGCGAAAGCACGGGCGGCCTGCCAGCGCTGCACCTCGGTCGGCGTGCAGCGCGCCGAGCAGGACCTGAGGGCGCGGAGACCAGCCGCAGTCCTGGTAGAGACACCACACCGCTTGCATCTCCATTCCTGGGCGGCGTCGCTCCTATACACGCTGTGGCACGAGAGGGGCTCACCAGGCTCTAAAATTTCAACAGGGGTCGGGCGGGGGCCGGGCCTCGGACGAGAACGAGCAGCCCCCTCCGACGACGACGACGTTCCAAGCCCCAGATCAATGGCCCGACCCCCAGCCCAAGCCAGATATTTGGCGAACTCCTAGCACTCCTTGAGCGCCATTCGAAACGGATCAGCCGTGCCCTGCCCAACCATCTGGCTGGCAGCACCAGCCTTGGCGAAGAAATCAGCCCAGGCATTTCCCAGAACATGCAAAAACGGCGGGCCAGATCCAGGGGTCGCCAGGGCCGCTTCCGACAGGTCCCTATGGGCAGGACACCAGTGAGTGGTGGGCGGGACCCCTCCGCGACGCACGACCGCCGCACGAATCTGCCGCCACGCAGCAGCATGCGCAGCCCCTGGACCTTCAGACTCCGCACTCCACTCCTGAGCTTCATTGGCCAGGCCCAAAAGATCAGTGACGACGACCTGCAGCGACGGGATTTTTTCCACCGCCCGCAAATAGGCCACCCGCTCGGCCTCGCCAACCGTCTGACTGGCGCCTCCGAGCCTGCCATAGCACGCTCTTAGTGGCGTGCCCGACGCGCTCAGCTGGACAACGCCCCAGCCGCAAGCCCTGATCTCTGGTTGAGACGACCACGTGCCCGACCCGCCCGTGAACGCAGCATTGGACCACTGCGAGGGATCAGATTCCCAATCCCCCCACCAGAAAATCGGCGGGTCACGCGGAGGGTCAGGAGGTTTCATCGGGAGCAACGGGAGCTCAACCGACAACTCAAAACTCACAGGGTCCAGAGCGGCACCACGGCGCCCAACTGGCCCCTGGTCCAGAAACCTATCACGAGCTGTGGCCAGGGACTCAGAAATCGGAACTTCTTCTTCAAATTCCAACAGCTGCTCACGCAGCACAGAGCATTCGAGCAACAGGTGACCGCACGTCTCTCTGTCCGCTCCGCAGCCCCTACACTTAGGATCGGGGGCGAGCCCTTTATCATGCAACTTGGCCTGGGGCCACCAGGAGTCAGACCAGAGGGGCCGAAGGATTCCAGCCGACCTGGGGTTTTTGAGCACGGCCCACTTGGACCCAGCACAGGCGCGGATCCCACGGGGCCACAACTCGGCATCCACGGGAAAGCCAGGACAATGAGCCTGGATGCGACGCATCTGCCAGCGCTGGATGCCAGCACGTAGCAACTTGATTAAACGCTGCGGATCAATCTGTAGCAAAGAGTACACCATTCCCTGATCGGAACGGATAAGCACAGACGACTCCATGCACCAGTCAACGCGAAGGAGAGACAAAGCCACCACCGAAAGCGGGCCCGAGGCATGGAGCCAGGAGAATTTCTGACCCCGCTTTTCGGCCAGGGCCCTCCAGGCCCTCTCGAGAGTACCCAGGGACACAGTCTGCATCCAGACAACCTGGGCGTAGTGTTTGACTGGAGCAATCGTGGCTTCAAAAATCGGGTCACACCACGGATCCGACTGAGACGCCAAGTAGACCGTAAGGGACCCCCCACGACCCTTGGCACCAACCAAAGCCCCCGCAGCAGCTCTCAACTTCCGAAGTTCGGCATCCGTGGTCCCAGAAACTGCACTGCAATGACTAGCACCTGGAAGCAGGCCAGTGCGCCACAGGACGGACACACGAGTCCCCGCCGCCTTCTGCAGAGGGTAAGCACGCTTCATCCGACGACCTAGCTTAGAGATTCTCTGCCGGGTGAGCGGCCGCCTGCGCTCACGCCCGGAGAGCTCGTGACCAAGGTTACGCATGTTACGCTTGGCTTCCAGCCGAACCGCTCGGGCCCGGGGTTTCGAGGCCCGCAGGACCTTACGATTGGCCACCACGTAGCCAGACTTCCCCGAGGCCGAGTCCTGGAGAACGACCCCGAGAGGTTTTACATCAGCTTTAAAGTTGGCCAGCGCCGTAAAAAGTTTAGAGATCCCACCCGCCTCCTCCCCAACCCACTGAATCGTGAGGTCATCGACCAAAGCACGAGGCGCGACGCCACTCGCTCGGACACGCCGCACAGAGCGCAGGGCGAGGAGAGTGAGGAGGGAGGTGGAGTGGGCACAGCCTTCAAGCATGCCCTGCCAGGATACAAAGGCCTCCGAATAGGAGGTGAAGGCCTTCAGTACCCTCGGCTGGCGATGGTATTCGATCACCATCCAGGCCAGCCGAAGAGGACAACCATGGTGGCGGGCTTCACAGATCAGCTCGCCAGGGCTGACGGACTCGCAGGCTTTCCACGCGTCCACCGCCGCCGTCGCCGCGTGCCAGCCGAGCAGCGACGCGACCTCCACCATCAGGTTATGCTCGAACGCCGCCGCCGACGAAGTGCGACCAACGCCTCCAGCTCCCCAAACATCACGAAGGTCTGTCTGAGCAACCCACTGCCGACTGATGAAGCTGCGGGCCTTAGCCCAAACGCGAAGCAGCGTCTGGACCAAGGCAATGAGACGAGACCCGCCTCCTTCCTTCGGCAGCCTGACAAGCGTGGTGAATATGCGATTGTCTGGCCAGAAGCCCAACATCTCGCACCGTTGAAACAACTTTGACAGCACGATGAAGCCTGCATCCGAGAGGTGCCACAACGCTCGAGGAGCAATCCCCGACTGACCCACTGCAGTCTTTCGCCTTGAACTTCAGGCAGACCAGCCGCAGCATGGCCACGGACATCTCGGGCAGGTGGTCCCAGTCGTCGAAGTCGGAGGTCCGAGAACACTGCGTCAGGCCATGCGCAGTCCAGATCTTCTGCCACTTATCCATCTCACGCTGCACTAGGTTGATGGGGGCTGGCCCGAGTGGTCTGGTCCAGCACCTCCTGCAAAGGATGAACACGGGTAAAACGATGCGCCATTGAAGCACCTCCACTTAAAGCATCACGAGCCCACTGACGCCAACTGGCCCCTTGCTCACGCTCGAACTTCTTCCTAGCGTCCTCAGCACGATCCAGGAAGCTCTGTACAGTGTGTCCAGCCCCAGGGCCTGTCCAGACAGCGATGCCACGAGCCAAGAACTGCGCCAGGTCCACATCCAGCTTGCCAAGCGTCTCCGACGCCCGACCAATCTTCAAGTAGAGCTGATTCAGCTCGCACAGCAGCCCAACTAAACGAGAAGTCTGACCAATAGTGAGCGAGCACAACACGTTGGCCGCCATCAGCCTCTGCCCAAGCTCACAGACCTGCTGCCACATAGAGCGACCATGCCTGAGCCAGCGTGCCGCCACCTGCAGCGCCGCCACCTGCGGGGTCTGGTACACTCTCCGCCGAGGGGGCTTCCACTCCAGCTTCACCATGCGAAAGGCAACGTCACCCCCGCGGCCTCCATGCGGCGAACGATCCGAATGTCTGTGTCCCCATCGATCAGAAAGCTCACATTCAATACCATGCAACGCCTGGTCCCAAGCGCGCTGTAGGCCCACCTGGCCCTCAGCTGTCAGAACACAATGTAATGCACGTTCCCATTCACGAGTGCGCGGGAAGAAAGCACAGCCAATCGGAGCCTCGGACCCCCAGCCACGAGGCTCCACGGGCAGGCGAGCCCACGCCTCAACATCTTTCACAGCCAAGGGAAAGTGAACAGGGTGATGCGGGTACAGCTCAGACTCCTGGTCCACCCAAGGCGGGTCCACACGCAAAGCCAAATTGCTGCACACAATGCCGAAGTCGATGATGCTACCGTGACCTTTCACGCAAGTACTCTCACGCGGCACACAGTGGACTCCTGGGAACCCTTGGCTCCAACCTGTCATCAGCACATCCGAGCTCATGTTGAAGTCACCAACGCAGACCCAGTCAAGCTTTAAAGCCGAAAGCAACTGCAAGTAGTGTTGCAAGTGGGCCTGAATGAACGCGTTCTCATCATTGAGCCCGACCGAGTCGTGAAAATAGGCTGAGACAACTACGATGCCATTGCGCACTCCCCAATGAACATGAGCAGCACAAAGCCTCCCAGGCGCAATGTCCTGGTCGAAATAGGGCGCCGCCGTAACCGAGATGTGCGTCTTGGTGAGGATAGCCACGCCACCAGAGGTTCCACCACCGTCTGACGGCACCGCAGCACTGCCCAAAAAACCCGGAAGCCTCCACCAGAAAACCTCCGCCGGAAACCCGCCCAAAAACTCAGAAAAACCACCAACGAAGCCACCCGGGAACCTCCGCCGCCCAAAAACCGTCCGGGGACGAGGAGGAGGAGGAGGAGGAGGAGGAGGAGGAGGAGGAGGAGGAGGAGGAGGGGGAGGGGGAGGAGGAGGAGGAGGAGGAGGAGGAGGAGGAGGAGGAGGAGGAGGAGGAGGAGGAGGAGGAGGAGGAGGAGGGGAGGAGAGGAGCAGGACGGGGGCTTGTCGTGGGAGCCTCTCCGCTCCAGCGGCCGCGTGCTCCAGGCACGGCGCGGCGGGGGCTGCCGCGCGCTGGAGCCCTCAGGAGCGAGCGTCGGGCTTCGGGCTCCGACGGAGGGCGAGGAAGGGGGAGAAGAGGGAGGAGGAGGAGGGGAGGGGGAGGAGGAGGAGGAGGAGGAGAGAGAGGAGGAGGAGGAGGAGGAGGAGGAGGAGGAGGAGGAGGGGAGGAGGGGAGGAGGAGAGGAGGAGGGAGGAGGAGGAGGAGGAGGAGGAGGAGGAGGAGGTGGAGGAGGAGGAGGAGGCGGGGAGGAAGAGGAAGAGGCGGGAGGAGGAGAGGAGGAGGAGGACGAGGAGGAGGAGGAGGAGGAGGCGGAGGAGGCGGGAGGAGGCAGGAGGAGGAGGAGGAGGACCAGTGTAAACCCAAGAGTCATCAACGATGTTGGAATAAACCCTCCTTCCAAACTCCCTGTTCATAGGCCCCATACAATGGTTCACTGCCTCGTTGGAAGACAGCCGCTTGAAGCCTGAAGCATGCCAAAATATGTGTCTCTGGTCTCCAACGCCACGGATCAACCTAATTGTTGCGTCTTGACGATCCTGAATCGCGTCAAAACGCCATTCCTGGGACTTCAACACCGCGAATCAATGTATCTGTCGCGCCCTACTGAGCCTGAATTGTCCCAGAACGCCATGTCTGGTACGCTGATCATGGGAACCCGCGAAACTCTCGCAACGCTTAAAATCGGATGTGCGCGGCGCTAGAGCGAGATCCACATTTCGAAACTAAGCCGCCCTCAATCCGTGAAGCTCTTGCAAAGTGTTCAACCGAATGTGCGCGGCGCTAAGGCGAGGACCATATGTTGAACACGCCCCGTCCTCAATCCGCGAAACTCTTGCAAATGTTTAAACCGAGCGTGCGCGGCGCTAAGGCTATAACTACAGTTTGAAAATGACCCGCCCTCAATCCGTGAAACCCTTGCTATTTGTTATAACAAGTGTGCGCGGCGCTAAGGCGAGAACCACAATTTGAAAACGGCCCGCCCTTAATCCGTGAAACTCTTGCAACCGTTGAAAAAAACGAATGTGCGCGGCGCTAAGGCGAGAGCCACAGTTTGAAAACGACCCGCCCTCAATCCGTGAAGCTCCTGCCCTGCAAGAGGTTTAGAAAGATCGCGCGCGGCGCTAAGGCGAGAACTACATTTGGAAAGCCACCCGCCCTCCATGTGTGAAACTGCTGTTAAGCTTCAGGGTCATAGATGGTGAGGAAGCCTGAGGCGAACCGCCGGGCCCGCCCTAAAAACTTCCCCTGGGGTGCGACAGCGCGGAGGAGGAGGAGGAGGAGGAAAAGGAGGAGGAAAAGGAGAGGAGGACGAGGAGGCGGGAGAAGGACGAGGCGGGAGGAAAAGGCGAGAGGCGGAGGAGGAGGAGGCGGAAGGAGGCGGGAGGAGGAGGAGGAGGAGGAGGAGGAGGAGGAGGCGGAGGAGGAGGCGGAGGAGGAGGCGGAGGAGGAGGAGGAGGAGGAGGAGCATGGGGGGGGGTCTCGCGCCGCGCGCTCGAGGGCCCCACGGCATGCAAGAAAAGAGGAGCGGAGGGGAGGAGGAGGACGAGGACGAGGGCGAGGGCGAGGGCGAGGACGACGAGGACCAGGACGAGGACGAGGACGACGACGAGAAACTCGGCAGGCGCCGCCGCGCGGGGCGGGTGGGGGGCGATCAGCCCCGACCGCGGAGACGGCGAGATCGGGCCCCTCCCATCTCAGCCTGCTGCTTGTTTTTCCCTCTCGCCCTCATCGTGTGCCCTCCTCATATGCCCTCCTCCTCCTCCTCCTCCTCCTCCTCCTGCTCCTCGTTCTCCTCCTCTCCCGCCCTCTTCCTCTGCCCCTCTCCGCTCTCCTCCTCTCCCTCTGCCTACCCCACTTGCAGCTCACAGGGGTGAAGCCCCTTTTCTCGCACAATCGGAGTACAGCGTTTCACTCACTCCCGCGTTCCACCCCTCCTCCTCCTCCTCCTCCTCCTCCTCCTCCTCCTCCTCCTCCTCCCGCCTCCTCCTCCTCCCTCCTCCTCCTTCGTCGTGAATGCCCCTTTATTATTATTCTCCTCCTCCTCCTCCTCATCCTCCTCCTCCTCCTCCTCCTCCTCCTCCACCTCCACCTCCACCTCCACCTCCACCTCCACCTCCACCTCCACCTCCTCCTCCTCCTCCTCCTCCTCCTCCTCCTCCTCCTCCTCCTCCTCCTCCTCCTCCTCCTATCATCGTCGTATCATCGTCGTCGTCATCGTCGTCGTCGTCGTCGTCGTCGTTGTCGCCGTCGCCACCGTCGTCGTCGGGCCGCGCGGCAGAGCCCCGCGCACTTGTACTTGCCCTTGCGGTCGTCCCACTCCGCCCCGGGTCGCCCAGAGGGCGGCCGCCCGGGGGGGGACACCCGCGCTGGAGGTCTCCCGAGGGGTGCGGGGTGGGAGGGGCGAGGAAGGGATGATGATGATGATGATGATGATGATGATGATGATGATGAATGATGATGATGAGGAGGAGGGAGGAGGAGGAGGAGAGGAGGAGGAGGAGGGGGAGGGGAGAGGAGGAGGAGGAGGAGAAGAGGGGGAGGAGGAGGGGGAGGGGGAGGAGAGGAGGAGGAGGAGGAGGAGGAGGAGGAGGAGGAGGAGGAGGGAGGAGGAGGAGGAGGAGGAGGAGGAGGAGGAGGAGGAGGAGGAGGAGGGGGAGGAGGAGGAGGAGGAGGAGGAGGAGGGGGAAGAGGAGGAAGAGGAGGAGGGAATGGAAATGGAAATGGGAACGGGAATGGGAATGGGAACGAGGCTGGGCGGCCGAAGTCACCTGCCGCCGCAGCGGCGAAAGTGAGCCAGGCACCCTCCAGGGGCCAACTCTCGAGCTCGGACCTGGAGTCCCGCTTAGCCCGCCTGCACCCCAGAGCCCATCCAACCGCCGAATGGGCCGACGCAAACCCGTGCCGGCGGGCAACTCGGGCCAGGTCCAGCACGGGGACCCTGACCCCGTACCGGCGGAAGCTGGCGGGCCCCTGGGCCACCGACCCCGCAGACGCCCCAAGGAGCCCGCCAGCGAGCCCGTCCGAGGACCCAACACCGCCCATCGAGGGCCCAACCCCGCCCCCAGGCACCGCACTCTCGACCCCCGCCAGTTTCCCCTGAAGCCATCCACCATCCTCCTCCTCCAGGCCTCTAGACGCAGACAGCTCAGGAGGACTGGGGGCCGAGGGGTGGAGGAAGCTGCGGAGCCTGGACCTCTGGGTCTTGAGCCCGGGGTGCTCGCACCCAAAGCAGCGCCCCGCGAGGCCCTTGCCCAGGGCCGCCCGGAGCCCCGCGGGACCTGCGGAAGAGCAGACGCTGGCCAGCTTCTGGGCCGTTCACAGTCGCACCTCGCCACGGGTGCGCCCTTGAGACAGCCACGGCCGACCAGGAAGCAACCCGAGATCAACCACCCGCCGCCATCGACAACAGGCACGGGCTCGGGCCCACGTGGGGTCGGGGCAGGCGCCGCCAGCTTCCGGCCCTGTGCGTCGCGAGCCTGGGGGTGCCTGGGCGGTCTCCGCACCCCCGGCTCCCTCGCCAAACTCAGCATCGATGTCGAGAACAATGCCACCTGTGCCGACCACTCCTTCCGTGTCCCACGCGCCATGGTCGGCCATCCAGGCATGAATGTGTCCTGCCCAGCGCGCAAGCTGAATGGCAATGTCCTCGCCTGCTTCGAACACGACAGCTTGCTCGGGCGGCGTCCTCCACAGCATGGCTCCTTTCTTGGCCCACTGATCTGCCAGGGAGTTGCCAAGCCGACACCACGTGCCAAAAAATGAATGGTCGCTCTCCGCCGAAGTGTGCGCCTTGACTTGCTTCACTGTCGCGCTCTCGCCGTACTTCGTCCACAGTCAGACAGCAAAATTATCGCACCGTCTACTGCAGGCTCCACAGAAAACCTGGACAGCATGTGAAACGCGTAGTCCTCCGCATCCCTAGAAGGCTGGGAGAGCGACCATGCGAGTGGCACCGCTCCGTACATACCGCGTCGGAACGAGCCGTCATCGTTGCAACTGATCACGGACCACCCCGCGCGACGCAAGCCGCAATGCCGAGCGAAGAAGGCAGAGCCGTCCACAAACACTTCACATTCAAAGAGCCAGCCGGGTAGGCAACCCACGAAACGAACATGGTCCTCTTCGGGTATCTCGACGCTGGGGAAGGTGCTGGCGAGGGCACCAGGCCTCGAGCCACAAACTCCCCGCAGTCGGCCATCCCTCTCTCGCCACCGCTCTCGCAGCCCTGAGAAGCTCAGGCGGGCAGTCTCCGCGGCGAAGGAACTCCGTGCCGGGGTAGTCAAAGCTGCGGTGCCAGAGGGTGCCTCGGGCCTAGAGGAGGAGGAGGAGGAGGAGGAGGAGGAGGAGGAGGAGGAGGAGGAGAGGAGAGGAGGTGAGGAGGAGGAGGAGGAGGAGGAGGAGGGAGGAGGGGAGGGGGGAGGAAGAGAGAGGAGGAGGGGGGAGTGGAAAGGTGGAAAAGGGGGGCGAGAGGGTGAGGAGGAGGAGGAGGTGGAGAGGAAAAGAAGAGGAGGTGAGGGAGGGGGAGGAGGTGGAGGAGGGAGGATAGAGGAGGAGGCGGAAGAGGAGGAGAGGGGGGAGGGGGGGACAGAAGGAGGAGGAGAGGAGAAGGACGATGAGCCGAAGAGGTAGAGGAGGAGGAGGAGGAGGAGGAGGAGGGAGGTGGAGAGGAGGAGGAGGAGGAGGAGAGGCGGGAGGTGGGGGAGGAGGAGGAGGAGGAGGAGGAGGAGGAGGCGTTTCAGGAGGAGGACGAGGCGGGAGGAGAAGGAGGAGGAGGAGGAAGAGGAAAGGAAGGGAACGAGGAGGGGAAGGAGGAGGAAGAGGAGGAGAAAAAAGGGGATGAGGAGGAGTGCCGGCATGAGGAGGGGCTGGAAGAGGATGACAGGGAAGAGGAGGAGGCGGGGGGGAGTAGGAGGAGGAGGAGGAGGAGGAGGAGACGAGCGCATGGAGGGGGACCTGGATGTGAAGAAAAGAAAAGGAGGGCGCAACAACGTCTGTGGACGTTGTGGAACGTCTGTCTGCCAACGTGTTTGGACGCGCAGCACACAGGCCGCTGAACCGGGAAGGATGAACTGAAATGTAGCCAACTGAGTTTGGAAAGGTACCCAGCTTCTCCTCCACCTCCTCCTTCTCACGCTCCTCCTCCTCCTCCTCCTCCTCCTCCCTCCTACTCTCCTCTCCTCATCCTCATTGTTATTTTCCCCTTCATCTTCTTTGTCACTTCCTCATCTCCTTCGTTCTCCTCCTCCTCCTGCCTTACTCCTCCTGCACCTCTTCCCCCCTCCCCCTGCCTTCTCCTCCTGCTCCTCCTCCTCCTCCTCCTCCTCCTCATCATCATCATCATCATCACCATCATCATCATCATCATCATCATCATCACCACCACAACCATCCTCCTCCTTCTCCTCCTCATCATCACCATCATCATCATCATCATCATCATCATCATCATCATCATCAGCGTCATCATCAGCATCATCGTCATCGTCGTCGTCATCATGCTCATGATCAGGACCATGATGATGATCATCATCATGATCATCACAACCACCACTACCATCATCAGCATCATCACCATCATCATCGTCATCATCACCGTCACCGTCACCATGATCATGATCATGATCAGCGTCGTCACCAGCAAACATAACCACCACCATCATCATCAGCATCATCACCACCATCAGCATCACCATCATCATCACTATCACAATTGGCATTATCAGCAGCAGCATCACCATTATCATCATCATCAGCAGCAGCACCATCATCAGCAGCATCAACATCATCCTCATCGTCATCAGCATCATGATCAGAATGATCATAATCATCAACAACAGCAACATTATCATCATCCATCTTCTGCTGCTCGTACGCCTTCGCGCGGCGTCCCACCTCCTCCTCCTCCTCCTCCTCCTCCTTTCTTCCTCCTCCTCCTTATCCTCCTCGTCCTCCTCCTCCTCCTCCTCCTACTTATCCTCCTTTCTTCCTTTCCTACTTCTCGCTTCCGCCAACTCCTCCTCCTCCTCCTCCTCCTCCACCTCATCCTTCTTCTGCTCCTCTCCTCCGCCTCCTCCCGCCACCAGCACGCGGAGATCGTGCCGTCCTGTGCCCTGTGCCCCCGGGCGCCCGTTCCTTCCGGTGCCCAGGCATGACTCGTACGTGACGCTGTCTCCAGGCTGGCAGTCCCGCAGCGCGGGGTTCTCCTTCACGTGCGCGAACAGCTCCTCGCTGCCGTCGTTGGGCGTGACGAAGCCGAAGCCCTTTGCGTTTCTCCCCCCCCCCGCACTCACCGGCCCAGCTCGGCGCGACCTCCTTCCCCCGCCTCCGTCGCCCACCCTCGGGGG
>CAUYUJ010017400.1:185022-195022 GCA_963575745.1 Prorocentrum cordatum | reverse complement strand
AGACGGCCCAGGCCGCCCCCAAGACGCCAGGAGATTTTTATATTTTTCTTGCGCCAGGATGCCCATCGGCATGCCGGCCGTTCGTGTATAAGACGCGTCTCAAGTGCAGAATCCCCAGACCCCCGACGTAATGATTTTTTCATTACGGCGACCCCCACAGGTCCCGACCCTTTCCCCATGACCGGCTTTGCATCCTGAGTCGTTTTTTGACGCTCCCGAGGCCCGGCGGGGGCCCCCCGAGGCCGAAAATTAGGAACAACTTCCCGTCGTGATCTTCTTCATGACTCGAGGGGGTCTGGGCCTCCAGTGCAGAATCACGGGCGCCGCGTGGAACCCGGACCCGCCGCCGCCGCGCGGCCGACCGCATGCGCACGCTCTCGCGCGGAACACGGCGGGCGGCGGCCTCCAACTCGGGGGCCGCCGGGACGCGCAACCAAAAGTGAAGCCATCGTTTTTTCTCCTCCTCCTCCCCCTCCTCCTCCTCCTCCTCCTCCTCCTCCTCCTCCTCCTCCTCCTCCTCCTCCTCCTGGTGTGCCATCCCCGTGCTCATGGCGCGGGTCTCCGCGCCGCGGTGCGTGCACCCCCAGGCTTGCGCGGGAGGAGAGAGAGAGAGAGAGAGAACAAAAAAAGAAAGAAAGAACAAGAAAAACAAATGAAGCCATCTTGTGCGGACATTCTGATCATGCCGGGCCTGTCCCCCTACAGGGGGAGTTTCGACGGAAAGCCAAAGATACCCCGGAAATAATGAGCAGATGATGCAGACATAGTCTGGGGACTTGACCTTCTTGGAATGTGTGTTGGGGTATGTTTCTGTTTTTCGTCGAAATTCCCCCTGTAGGGGGGGCACGCCCGACATGACAAAAGATACCCCCCGAATCATGAAAAAATCGTCCAAACATAGTCTGGGGACTATGTTTTGAGTATTTGTTTGGCCTTCTTGGAATATTCCTGGGGTACTTCTCTATTTTTCGTCGAGAAGCCCCCGGTAGGGGGGACACGCCCGACATAACATCATGAGGAGGCACTCCGCCGATACGAGGCCCCTCTGAAAAACGTACAGTCGAGGCGTTGACCTAAGGAACCCTAAATAAGGAACGAGGCCCCTATTTTCCATAAGCTGAGCTTCGATTTCGCATCGAAAACCTAAGGAAAATCCAAGGCAAGCTGCGAAACAATTAAGGAACTTCTCAGGCGCTCCAAGGAGGAGGAGGAGGAGGAGGCGGAGGAGGAGGCGGAGGAGGAAGCGGAGGAGGAGGAGGAGGAGGAGGAGGAGGAGGAGGAGGAGGAGTTCCAAAACTCCCCAACGAAAAGGGTTCCTTCTTCAGGGCCCCGACTGTAACCGGCCGGGCGGCGGCACGGCAAGTGTGCCAGACCCCCCCCCCGAGGTGGCCCCGCAGGGCCGCCAGGAGAGGGCCCCCCGGCGGACGCCCAGGAGGGCCTCTGGAGGCACAGACAACCCAGACATCGGGCGTCTCGAACAAAATCGAGGCGGAGGTTTTTCGTAGTTTTTGGCCCCTCGGGGCCCTCGCCGGGCCTCGGGGCCGTCAGAAAACGACTCGGGAGGAAAAGCCGGTCCCGGGGAAGTGGTCGGGAGGTCGGGGGCCCGCGTCTCGAAAAAATCGAGACGTCGGATGTCTGGGTCTGGAGGCACAGACAACCGATCCCCCCGGGGTGGCCTTGTGTGCTGCGCGCCTGCAGGCACAGAGGCCGCCCCGGGAGGCTCCGCGGACGGGTCCAGGAGGCCCCGAGGAGGGCACGGAGACGGCCCAGGGGGGGCCCCGGCCCCCCAAGTCGCCACCAGGACATGCAAGCGGACCCCAAGAATAGCAGAAGCACGAAAAACATAAACACGAAGTTTAGCGCTCCGCGCGGGTTTCTTGGATCTGCGCTGGACTCCCTCCCTGCCGCGCGGAGCGCGCCAGGGGCGGCGCCGGAGGCTCCGCTGGCCAGCGGCGGGGGGCGGCGCGCGGCATGGGGCCGCGCGGAGCGCGCCAGGGGGCGGCGCCGGAGCGGCGCCAGGACGGCCCCATGAGTTAGTGCATGCTACCGATGGCGAGAGCCCCTGGAGTAGCTCCAGCACGAATTTACACATCGGGTCGCACCTGTTGACGAAGCAGAAGCGGGAGCCTCGTCTCGAAAAAGAGCCGCCGCACTACATCCTTGTGACGGCTGGAAACTTATAAGATTAGGTCGGGCATGTCCCCCCTACTGGCCGGTTTTGTGACGAATGAAAAAGCCGTAAAACCATACTCCAAAAGTGACCAAGCATAATCTAAGCAGATCGTCCCCAGAGAATTTCTGTACTATGTTTGGTGATTCCTCCTGGCGAGGGACAGGCCGGCCTTGCACCCGTGTCCTCCGCCTCCTCCTCCTCCCTCTCCTCCTCCTCCTCCTCCTTCCTCCTCCCTCTCCTCCTCCTCGTCCTCCTCCTCACTCCTCCTCCTCCTCCTCCTCCTCTCCTCCTCATCCTCCCTCCCTCCCTCCGCTCCTCCTCACCTCCTCTCCTCCTCCTCCTCCTCCTCCTCCCCCTCCTCCTCCTCCTCCTCCTCCTCCTCCTCCTCCTCCTCCTCCTCCTCGTCCTCTGGAGCCTCTGGAGCCTCGGACAAGTCTATCCCTCAGCGAAAGATCGCCTGCAAAAAACAAATTCAATGCACTGGGAATGGAACTCCAACCTCCCTCTTGCTGGTTGGGTCCACTCCTCTGCGGAGCATCTTCAATGCTCTCGCTCCTGCGTCCGAGGGATGGGAGCAGCGCGCGGCCAAGTCTTTGACCTGCCGCCGCGCGTGTCTCCCACACACGGAACAATGAAAGAGATCTGATTCGCCCAGGCGCCACATCCGATGAGACTCATGCACTTTCGCTAAGACTCTGGGGATTCCTGGGCACACATTCTGAACTACCACACTACGTTTCTTTGCCGTCTTACCGCAGACACGACAGCCCCACAAACAGTTTGTAATGTGCAAGAGATGTTCTTTGTCATCGGGGTCGATCCTAAGCTGTAGGACGGGCTCAGCTGGACCTACTACAAGCCTAGACGGTTTCGCTGTCGGCTTCTTAAACGGCGTTACATCGGGAAAACTCAACTCGCTGAGCCTCTTGAGGGTTCCCCCGAGGAGCCTCACGAATTGCCTACCTATGTTTACAGCTGCTGCTACACGCTGCTCTACATGGGCTGCTGAGGGGTGACCCATGGCTCCAAGCTTAGCGTATTTATCTGCTGCTCTATTCCCGTAAAACCAGTCATCTGGATACCCGTTGTTACGATACCACGATTGGGACCTGTGAGATGGCATCCACAGGACCTCGACGTTTTCTGAGCCAATGTCGTCAAGCTTCCAGAAGAGTTGCCTCCAGATCTCCCAAAAGGCCTGCTTCGGATTGCACATAACATTCGGCCCCTTCTCGAGGCCTGTGATGATATTCTTATGGTCGGTAACGACGGTGCCCTTTGCCCCGCCGAGCAAGTGGAGCGCCTGCAGCAGGGCGTAGTGCTCGGCGAGACCTGAGGACTGAACAATACCTGGAACGGGACCGTAAGCTGCTGCCAGCACTTCCTCAGTCCCAGGTCGAATCGAAACTGCCGCCCACCCCGCTCTTGTCAGCCAGTCGAAATCTGGGTTTAAACCTGATCCGTCCGTGAAAATGAGAGCGGTGAACCTTCCCCTGGGAGGATAACATCTCATTTGGCATTCTCTGGCCTGGAGCGGCGGTGGCATATCATCTCGCTGACTGTCCACAACTCCGAAGGTGGTGAGGACTGCATCTGGGTTCTCGCGGCCAAGGCAGATCAGCTCCTGAAACCCTTGCTCGCGCCTCCAGCTGGCGAGCCCGTCACACTCGTAAAGCCGATGAGAGATCGTGCCGCGGCCGCCGCGGCACCAGCTGCAATCTCTGTCTATCGTGAAACGTTCCTGGAAGAGTTTCTCCTGAGTCCAGAGGCCCCCAGACATGTGCATGCTGACCAGGTCCGCCTGAATAAACTCCCTTTGCCCACGAAGTTGTCTGAGTTCGGCTTTTACAGGATCCAGGAAAGCGAAACCTTGCCATCCATGGTGTGCTGCTGCTGCTAACTCCTGCTGTCTCCTCACTCCTCTATGTATGACCTTCTTCAAATCTGGCATACAGACTTCTCTGAGATCTACTGGGAGCCCCCGAGGGTCTTGCCACTGCGAAAAAGAACTGGCCTTCCAGCCCAGTCTGCGAAGCGTCTGCACTACCGCTCCTGCTGGGCCTATGACGGCCGCCCAACCCTTTGTCTCTCTCTCCAGAGCCGCCGTGAAGATGCGAGACATGAGATTCTCTGGGATCCACTGCTGATGCAAAGCCTGCCACCATGTGATCAAGGGTAATGTGTTGACAATATATGATGGATCTAGATCTGCTGGATCTGCCAGAAGGAATTGCACCGCTCGGGATCGGCCTTTCGCCTTCCCGAATAAAGCGAAACCAGAGACTGTCCTGAGATCTTTCAAATCCTTATCCGTCATCCCCATCACCCGCACCCCGTAAGTAGCTGCTGAGATCCCTCCCGCCCTGTAAACCTTCGCTAAACCTTTGCTATGATGTCGTAAAGCTCTAAACCGATGCGCTCGTCGTCGTAGCTTGCTGACCCTGCCCTGAATGATCTTCTTGCCTCTGCGAAGCTGCAGACTGAAGTCATGGCCACGGTTCTTGACACTGGCACAAACTGCAAACCGAAAAGCACGTAAATATCGGCCTAACTTTTATGCCACGACAGGGCAGGGGGACATCACCTGGCACTTCTTCTTAGAAACGACTAACTCGAGCTTCTCTAGCTGCCTGCAAAGATCTGGAATCGCCTTCGCTAGCAGAGCTCTTACTCGCTGGGCTGATCCAATCGCTGCCAAGGTGATGTCGTCTACCATGACATACAAGGTGAGGGACGGCCAGCGCACCTGCATGTACTCTAGCGCGTCTTGCACTACTACCCTGAGCATGGTTGTGGCAAACGAGCACCCTGCGATAATTGACCGTGACAGTATGATGATGGCGGATATCACCGCCCGAACCTTGAGCCTCCTGGGGCCTCCATATACCCTGATGAGCAGACGGGCCCTTCTCAAGTTGAAACCGTGCTTCTTACACGCTTGCCACAAAACATCGTGAGGGATCTTCTCATAACACTTCTCTAGATCGACCAAGCCTGAAGCCGAGCACGCGCCAGCCGACGTAGCAGCTTCTGAAACAGCCGCCTGTTGCCACACAGCGCGCTCGCAGCTCTTGCCCTTGGCCCCATAAACACAAGCAAGGTCGTGCTCCCTCTCCCATTGCTGTGCTTCACCCCTCCGTATCCTCCCCAATATACGAATGCATGTTGCGAGCACTCCTATTGGCCTGAAACCGCCATCTGGCTTCTTGAGGAACGCGATCAGGGCGAGGTCGCACTGATCTGGAATCAAAAACTCTGATTCTATCACCGACAAGAAAAGGCCAAAAACCCTCAAGGCATCGTCGCTGAGGAACTGCAGGACCTTCGGGCTCCACCCGTCGATGCCTATGGCCGTGCCTTTCTTGAACTTCTTCAAGACTGCCCTGATTTGTTCTGCTGTTGGGGCTGGTGGAGGGGCCTCAAGAGGAAACTGAAGGTCTCGACTGCCAAGCCTCTGGGGTTCTCCAGCATGCCAGATCTCCTTCCACTCCGAGACGAGCTGCTTGACCGTGTCGACGGGCCCAGCTGGGCCCTCGGATGGCCCCTTGGGGTCGGGGGCCCAACCTTGAGGCTCCTTGGTCCATTTGTAGAGCCCTCCTCCTCCTGAGTCCAGGGATTGGTTAACCCAAGTCCTCCACTCCTTCGTCCTGCTCTTCTTAAACTCAGCCTCCTCCAAGTCCGCGATGGCCCGAACGGCCTCCAGGGCGGACTGGACGTCCTCGATGACGCTGTGCCGACCTAGCGTGAGCCTGTCGTGAAACTCGCGCCAGCCTGCATGGTCCTTCAAATTGGGGTGCCTCCAGAGGATCCTATCCAGAAGCTCCCGAACTCCTCGGTCGTCCCAATAGTGGTTCTTGCCCAGAAGAAACCCCAGTTCTTCCAACCAAACCTGATACTTCCGAATCGCCCTGGCAGCTTTCGAACATTTTGGAAACGGCCCCTTGATGTGCTCCAGAATCGGTTTCTCGACGATCTTATAACCAGTACCCCTCCCAAGATACTTAGCCCGTTCGTTCTCTGGAATACACATCACGTCGCAAAGCTCGGCCTCCATGCGGGTGCACAAGAGGCCGTACAAGTCTGTGAAACTCTTCGCCGACATCTCGCCAGCGTACCCCTCGAATAAACTGGAAAGAAACTGCCAATCCTGCGGCGGTGGGACTGGTCCTATGGGCCTATCGACTGGGAAAGGCATCGGCATCTTCAAACACTGCTTCGTCTGAGCGAGAGCGTCAACACCCAACTCCAGACGCACTGGGAAATGAGTCTTATTGACTGAACTTACCACTCTCTGGCACGACTTGACCACTCCAATCAACTCATGTGAAACGATAAAGAAATCTAGTTCCCTCCATTCTTTCCCAACCCGACAAGTCGGTTTGTTGCATCCCACGACGATACCCCTCATCCTGGAAACCGACTTGGCCTGCTGGACCTCCGAAGGTAAACTATTGAAATCCCCCGAGACGGTGAAGGGCCTCCTGGAAGCATACAAGAACTCCCCCAACTGGTTCATTATTTGCTGCCCACGAGCTCCTAATATGCCTTCTCCGTCTGGAAGATAGACTGTAGCTAAGTAGAAGCCTCCCCTCACGCAGCCGTTCACCCACACGATCGAACAACGCGAATGGAGAAGATGAGAATGATGTCCCTGGACTTCACCGACGCCGACACAACTGCGCACACTTATGCCGACTCCTGAGGACACTCCCCCTCGATCAGTTTGCACTCCTGGTGACAACCTAAGTTTCCACCCTTCGCTCGTCATCGACTGTTCCTTCTGCGAGACGCTATCCTTCAAAACTCTGCATTCCTGGAGGCAGATGATAGAATCGTCGCGCATCTGGGGGTCGGTGAGAAGTGAAGCCGTGCCAGACCATCCTGAAGTGTTGGCTGTGACTATGCGCCACACCGTTCTTGAACTGGTACTGGTATCCCGACGCGCGGCGGCGCGTGGGCTAAAGATCTGACTGGTCCTCTGGAGCCTGGCCGCCCTTGCCTGCCCCTGGGCCCTTGCCCTCGATGAGCGGGTGGCTGCCGACCAGCTTGCGGGCGTGCTCGCGCAGCTCCGCCGCCGACTTGGCCGTGCCCTTGCCGAACGTCGGCGGCGCTGGGGGCGGTGGGGGCGCCTCGGCGCGCGGCGGCGGCTCGGCGGCGGCGTCGGCGCCTCCAGCTGCTGCTGGCGCCGCGGCCTGGCCGTTGCCTGCCTCCGTCGCCGCTGCAGCGCCTCCGCCCTGGCCGCCCGCGGCCTCCTGGCGGCGGCGCTTCGCCTGCAGGCGAGCCTTGAGCTCCTCATGCTCCTTCTTGCACTGTTCTGCCTTCTTCTTGATTTCCCCGAACATCGACTGTGCCAGGGTCTGGAACTGCTCCTTGAGTAACTGCTCTCGCTTCTTCGCCTCCTCGCGGTCTTTGTCGGCCACGTCCACGTAGTCCGACGACCCGAAGAGGTCCTCTCCGCACGTGAGGTCCCATTGGGCCGTGCCGCTGAGGAGGTCCTCCAGCCGCACCATGGGCGCCTTCGCCTCTGCCACAGGAGTGACTTCAGCGTGGAGCTCACGGATGGCCTCCTTGTAGATCGCCTCCTGCTGCTCGATTTGGCCCAGCAGGGACGCGACCTTGCCCTCCTGCTTGGTGACCTGCTGCTGCAAGCCTTCCAAGACGCCCGACTCCTTGGCCAGGTCGTTCTCGAGCTGCTTGATTGTCTTGTGAGCCTGGTCCGCCCGTACTTGTGGCGACACCAGCTGCTTGTCACGGATGGCCAGCACCTGCTGGTAGTACTCGACCATGCCACTGTTGTTGCTCTTCTCCCCGAGGGACACGAGCTGCTTGATTTCTGCCACTGACAGCTCTGGGACGGGGTCAGCTGCACCTTGAAGCCCGACTGGACGAGGTGCGCTGCCGTGGCCACCGCCAGCACCAGGACTGAATAGGCCTGGAGGAGGCTCCACGTCCTTGCCCTTGCCCTTGGTCTTCTTGGGCTTGCCCGTCTTCCAGTGGCGACTGCAATGCTTACACCATGCTTCTGACATTGCCGTTTTTCCGCACCCGCAGTGTGAGCATCTCCAGATCGACGCGTCATGCCAGCCTCCTGCCATCTCGCGTCTTCCAGAGAAGGTGTGAAATTCACTGGGCCTGAACGGAACGTAGTCAGTGTATGACTCTCACCCTGGGCAGGGCCTCTGATCGAGAGTCGTGCGGGTCCCTCGACCACCTTGAGCCCCGACCCCAGGGAAGGCGAAGGCCCCAGGCAACGGCTTGAGCCAAATGGCTACGGATCTCCTCCTCGTCCTCCTCCTCCTCCTCCTCCTCCTCCTCTCCTCCTCCTCCTCCTCCCCCCTCCCCTCCTCCTCCTCCTCCTCCTCCTCCTCCTCCTCCCTCCTCCCTCCTCCTCCTCCTCCTCCTCCTCCTCCTCCTCTCCACCTCCTCCTCCCCCTCCTCCTCCCCCGTCCTCCCTCCTCCTCCTCCTCCTCCTCCTCCTCGTCCTCCTCCTCCTCCTCTTCTCTCCTCCTCTTCCTCCTCTCTCCTCCTCCCCCTCCTCCTCCTCCTTCCTCTCCTCCTCTCCTCCTCCTCCTCCTCCTCCTCCTCCTTCGCTCCTCCTCCTCCTCCTCCTCCTCCTCCTCCTCCTCCTCCTCCTCCTCCTCCTCCTCCTCCTCCTCCTCCTTCCTCCTCCTCCTCCTCCTCCTCCTCCCCTCCTCCCCTCCTCCCCCTCCTCCTCCTCCTCTCCCCTCCTCCTCCTCCTCCTCTCCTCCTCCTCCTCCTCCTCCTCTCCTCCTCCTCCTCCTCCTCTCTCCTCCTCCTACAATCCTCCTCCCCCTCCCACTCCCCCTTCTCCTTCTCCTTCTCCTTCTCCTTCTCCTTCTCCTTCTCCTTCTCCTTCTCCTTCTCCTTCTCCTTCTCCTTCTCCTTCTCCTTATCCTTCTCCTTCTCCTTCTCCTTCTCCTTCTCCTTCTCCTTCTCCTTCTCCTTCTCCTTCTCCTTCTCCTTCTCCTTCTCCTTCTCCTCCTCCTCGCCCCAGGGTTGGAAGCGGCCCGCACTCCGTCCGTGCAGCAGGTCTGGATTGCGGCGCCTTGGGGTCGCGGGATGCGAGGAAGTCTCAGGCCACAGGCCCGGACCGCCCCACTGGCACAGCTGGTGATGCGACGAGTGTTGGAGTTCAGTGTGAAAAAGACGGATGAAGGAGGCCGAGGAAAAGGAGGAGCCGTGACGAATGGAATCACAAGGTGGGGGTGGCGGTGGTAGAATCAAACACCTCCCGCCAGAGGCGCAGGATTGGCGGCACCGCGCAGGAAGAGGAGGAGGAGGAGGGAGAGGAGGAGGAGGAGGAGGAGGAGGAGGAGAAGAGTGAGAAGGAGGAGAAGGAAGAAAGGTAAGGTATGGAGGAGGAGAAGAGGAGGAGGAGGAGGGAGACAGGAGAGAACTCAAAGAGGAGGAGGAGCAGGAGGAGGATCAGGAGCAGGAGCAGGAGCAGGAGAAGGAGGAGCGGCAGGAGAAGAATCAGGAGGAGGACAAGCAGCAGGAGGAGGAGGAGGAGGAGGAGGAGGAGGAGGAGGAGGAGGAGCGGGAGGAGGATGGAAGAGGAGCGGGGGCAGGGAGGATCGGCGAGTGTCTGGTGCCCCCCGCCTTATCGTCGAAGAAATTCTTGATCGTGCCGGAGAGCGGCATCGCCGCGGCGCCGGCCAGCCGCCCGTCTGGCGCCAACCGCCCGCGCGGGCTCAGAGGGAAAAAGCGCAGCTGGGTGCGCGGGGTGGCGTTCGCCTCCATCCCTCCCTACCTCCCTCCTCCTCCTCCTCCTCCTCCTCTCCTCCTCTCCTCCTCTCCCTCCTCCGC
>CAUYUJ010017400.1:130022-180022 GCA_963575745.1 Prorocentrum cordatum | reverse complement strand
GAAGGCGCTGGCGGACCCGTGGGTGGTCTTGGCGGACTGGAACGTCACCTTCGCGGACATCGCCAAGACGGGCTACGTGCAGCAGATCGGCGGAGCGCTGGTCAAGCCAGATGTGGAGGTCACCTGCGACAAGGGGAAGGGCAGCCTGATCGACTACGGCATCGCAAGGAAGGACTTCGCGCAGAAGGTCAAGCTAGAGGCAGTCCGCACGGTGCCTTGGCGAACACACTGCGGACTGACGCTTACGCTGGAAGGTTCGGCGACGGCGTGGTGGCATCGCAAGATGCAGTTACCGAAGGAGCTGGCGACACCGCCGCGACCGAAGAAGAAGGCGGATCCGCACAGCAAAAGGACCTGCAAACGACAGGAAGAACGGCAGCGAGCAGAGGAGCGACTTGAGCCACACCTTCGGGAAGCATTTCAGGAGCAGGCCACGATCGAAGAAGCGGAGTCTGAGAAGAAGGTCAAGGACTTCTACATCACAGATGAGACTTGGACGGAGGCGGTGGCGACGGCGAGCTTATCAGGTTCGAGCTCAACACCTACGGCGTCCCAGATAATTCTCTTCGGGGGCAGCCAGGGCCGCACCCCACCTCCAGCCTCCAGCGCGTGGCCGCTCTTCGTGAGCGTTGAGCCGCCTGAGGTTGTCGGCCCTCCAAGCATGGAGGATAATGGGGTGCTGGCGTTCCCTGCTGTCTGGCCCGCCGCATCTCAGAGGGCCTCAAGCTGGCACCTGTCGCGGGAGCTCCAGTCTTGGGACGACAAGCTCATCATCCGTGACGCCAGGCATCGTGAGGCAGAGGCAGCAGCGACGAGGATGTACGGAGACTGGGTCACCTGTCTGGAGGAGGCGGCGATCGTGACGGATGAGATCGACGAGGAGGAGGCCGAGCACTACCGAGGACGGGCTTCGGGCTTCGAGGTCAAGTGGGTCAAGGCGCGTTCGACACCAGGTCGCACCCACATGAAGTTCGGGCCAGCGGAGCAGTGGGGCATCCTCAACGCCATCCTCATCAGGTACCAGGCGCTGTACACCAACGGCACCGACGGCAGGCAACAGGCAAAGTGCCTGGCGGAGGCAAAGGCGCAGGGCAGGGTCTTGCAGCAGATGGATCAGAGCCAGGTCTTCGGCAGGAAGATCGGCACCGCACAGCAGCAGATGTTCTACGATATGCTGGGCGACTTGGCGGACTTGGATGAGGGGCAGCTCGGCAACTTAGTCATGCAGGCAGAGGGCCACCTCGCCACCGCGCAGTCGCGTGGCTTTACGGCGCAGCAGAAGAACTTCACGGCGTGGGCCAAGAAGGCATGGGCAGGCAAAGTCGGCCTCCTCCATCGGCATGTGAAGGAGCAGCAGGCGCCGAGGTTCGAGCTGTGCACGGAGGAGATGGAGGGCATTGCGGACCCAGACGCCCTCATTGGCATCAGGAAGCACGAGTGGGAGCGCATATGGACGGACCCAGTCGACACGAAGGAGGACATTGCGTACCAGCTGGGCAGGCTCCGCGATCAGTCCTGGGAGCACGCGCTGGAGCCCCTCACGCTGGAGCAGCTCGACGGGGCCATCGCCGCGTCGTCGTCGGCCAAAGCAAAAGGAGTTGATCACCTTGGTCCGCACGATCTGGCTCGGGCCCCCAGACATGCAAGAATATGGTTACTTCACATCTTACAGTATTGCGAGCAGGAGGTCACATGGCCGAGGCAATGGGCAGCCACCATGTGCGCGCTGGCGGCCAAGCCCAAAGGAGGAGATCGAGTACTCGGCATGTTGGCCCTTCCCATCAAGCTCTGGTCAAGGGCTCGGGGAGGTTGCTGCTCAGAATGGAGTGATTCGGTATCGGCCCATTGGGACACAGCCCTCAAAGGCAGCTCAGCCCTCCGTGCGGGGCTCCTCAGGGCGCGCCTGGACGAAGTGGGGGCAGAGCTTGGGGCATCGGCGATGACGCTACTGTTGGACATCGAGAAGTTCTACGACACAGTCTCGCTCGTCATCCTGTCCCAGATCGCCCTCAGAGTGGACTTTCCCGCTGTGGTGGTGGCGTTAGAGATCACCGCGTTCGTGGGCCCGAGGTACCTGCAGGAGCGCAACATTCTCAGCGAGGCGATCTGGTCCACGAGGTCTTTGGTAGCAGGCTCTGCCAGAGGCGTGGGGTTGGCGAAGCTTTTCTTGCACCCGATATTAGAGAGGGCGCATCGGAGGGCGCCACAAGCTGCGCTGTGGACATTCGTGGATGACACGGTGGCGAGGCAAGAAGGTAGCAGGCAAACAGTCGGCGATGGCATCATCCAGGTCACGGAGATCATCACGGACGGCCTCAAGGATCAGAGGATGAAGATCTCCAGCAAGTCGGTCCTGATAGGCACCCACCCGAAGGACGTGAAGCGGACGGCCAAGTCCATGAGGAAGAGGCAGATCCCCGTCTACGCAGTCACGGAGGCAGTGGACCTAGGCCTGGATACGTCGGCTGGCAGGAAAAGGGTTACGACGAAAGCAAAGCAGCGAGCCAAGCGAGCGAAGCACAGGTTCGCCAAGATCGTGAGGCTGCGACGTACCGCGGCCCTGGCCAAAGAGAGTAAAGGTTTATGGATGGCTGGAGCAGTACCACAGGCAGTGTACGGTCACCAAGCTTTCGGGTTCGCAGTTCATGAGCTTCAACGGCTACGACGACAAGCTGGACAGGTGGCAGGAGGTAAGGCGCGTGGGCGATGCCTGACGACGACACTGGCGGTCGAGCTGTGGAAGGGCGACCCAGGGGTGGCAATACGAGTTGCCGTGGTCAAGGAGTGGATCAACCTGTGGCAGCGCCACCCTGAGAACCACGCCAGGATCGTCAAGGCATGGCCGCGGATATTCGACCGTCTGTCAAAGCTTGGGCCAAAACGCTGGAGAGGAGTTCGCGGACCAGTCGGAGCGGTGCAGGCGACCATAATGGACGTGGGCTGGTACGCACCAACGGCGACGGTGTGGATGCGACCAGTCGGAGCAGATGAGGATCCAGCAGAACAGTGGGACATCCCGTCCGTCATGGACGGCACTTTCGACAACACGGGGTGCTTCCAGCAGCTGATAGACGACTTCGAGGACGACATCGTAGCTCAATACTGGAAGGCTGCTGCAGCACACCCACATGGTGAAGGTTTGGAGGATGGAGCAGATGTTTGGCAGATCCGCGCGGAGCAGCGAAGGTTCGAGAAGCAGGGGCAGCTGGACATGGTGGGGGCCAACATCACCGTGGTCGCGGGAGGACAGTGGCCGAAGCAGCGATCTGTCGACCATGGATACCTCCTGGACTGCAAGAAGTGCGACAGGTGCAAGGAGGAGGACGAGACCCTGATGCATCGGATCTGGCTATGCCCCAAGAACGTGGGCCACGAGGACTTCACCAAGTCGGTGGACCTGCTGCCGGCTGCGATGGCGCAAGCAGAAGCTGAGCCTGCGCTGTGGCTTCGAGGATTGCCGCCAGCCTCTCTCACGCACCCTAGGTTTAATGATGAACTTTTAGAGGGGAGGGAGGTTCGGTTTGGTGAGCTGGGGGACTGGGGGGAGTGTCAGCACGAAGGTGAGATCCACATTTTCGGCGACGGCTCAGGAGGGAAGCACTCCTCGGACCCTCGCAGACGCCGCTGTGGATCAGCGATTGTAGCATTGCAGGAGCGAGACGGGGAGTGGATTGTGGGTCGAGCTGTAGCAGTCCCACTCCTCGGTCGCAGGCAAACGGTTCCCCGCTCGGAGATTTTAGCGTTCGCATTGGCGCTCGAAGAGTGCCACGCTGATTTTAGTTTCATTACCGACCACAGGACGATCGCGAAGACCTGGAAATACCGCCTGGAGCACCCGAAAGCCACGGGTCCCAACGAGGACCTTTGGGCCCGAGCCAGAGTGGCCTGGCAGACTTACCCAGACAGAGTTGTGAAGGTAGTGTGGACGGCGTCCCATCTGGACGAGACGCCAGAGCTGCTCGAATCGCCGCAGCAGCTGTTCATGGCAGCAGGGAATTTAGCTGCTGATGTCTGGGCGGGAGTCGGGGCGGAGCTGGCTTGGGAGTTCGGGCTGGTGGGGCGCGTTCCAGAGACTGACAAGATAGACGCGATCGCACATCTCGTGCGGAAGAGAGCGCGCAGATCTTTGCTACTTGCCGCTGCGTCGGAGACGTCAGAGCGTGCAGGTAGAGCCCCAGTCAGTAAGAGACTTTTAAAGCAGGAGAGAGTGATTCGAGATTCTCCCCACCAGCTAGAGCGAGTAGGTAGCAAATGGAGGTGCTCACAGTGCGATGTGATTGTGACTGGAGCCAGGTTTTTGCGTTTTTCGGTCTCCCCGTGTGCTGGTCCCCCTGGGAAAAGCAGGTCGGAGGTCCCTGAGTTCCTGCCGATTAAAGGAGTGGACCTTGAGATCCACGAATCCCACACGATCACCAGGGTCGACCGTTGGTTCTTGCAGATCTGTTCGGTCTGCGGTATGTATGCGACAGTGGACTCGAGGTCCTTGCGTCAGAAGTGTAGAGGTCTCACACCGAACGGTGCAGAGAATATCCGTCGAATTGAATTAGGCCTTTTCCCTCGGCGTGAGGGGCCCCCCAGAGCCATCAAGATGGCCATAGCTCGCAGAGACGAGAGTCGTGTCGTGTCGGCCCACGAGGCCAGGGGGTCGCAGGAGAACAGCGAGCTTGGGGGGGGCCCCGCCGAGCCTCCCGCGGTGACCCGCGCCCGCAACGACGGGCACGAGCGGGAGCAGCTGCGTTGTGCTGCCAACGAGTCGCGCTTGCAGGCAAAGGTTCAGAGATTGTTGGCTGCTGCGAGAGGCGCGGCTGTGCATGTGCGGGCGCCGCGGGAGGATTCAGAGTCTTCCGATTGACGGCAGATGTCCGTAAGCCAGGACGAAGACTGAGGGACAGAGGTCCGAGAGCAAAGAGGTCCAAAGAGGTCCTCCTCCTCCTCCTCCTCCTCCTCCTCCTCCCCCTCCTCCTCCTCCCCCTCTCCTCCCTCCTCCTCCTCCGCCTCCGCCTCCTCCTCCTCCTCCTCCTCCTCCTCCTCCTCCTCCTCCTCCTCCTCCTCCTCCTCCTCCCCTCCCCTCCTCCTCCATTCCTTTTCCTTACAACTAACTTCTCACTGTCGCACCCCGAGGCCAGTTTTGGGGGCGGGCCGGGCGTTGTGCCTCAGACCTCCTTACCATTTATGACTATGAGGCTTGAAAAAATGGCAACAGCTTTGCAGATGGAGGGCGGGTCGTTTTCAAAATGCGGCTCTCGCCTTCGCGCCGCGCACATTGGTTGTGAATACTTGCGAGAACTTACGGATTGAGGGCGAATAGTTTTCAAAATGTCGCTCTCGACTTAGCGCCGCGCACATTCGTTTTATACACTTGCGAGTGTCACGGATTGAGGGCGGTTCCTTTTCAACATTTGGCTCTCGCCTTAGCGCAGCGCGCATTCGTTGACAACATTTGCAAGAGTTTCACGATTCCCATGATCAGCGTACCAGGAATTCTGTTTTGGAAGAATTCAAAATAATGCGGGTGCAACAATTACGTTGCTTCGCGGTGTTGAAGTCCCAGGAATGGCTTTCCGGCACAAATCAGGATCGTCAAGACGTAACAATAAGTTTGATATGTGGCGTTGGAATCCCGGGAACAATGTTTTGGCATGCTTCAGGGTCTTCAAACGGTTGCCTTCCAACGAGGCAGTTCCCTCAATGGAAATGCACCGTTGTAGGGGCCTACGAAGAGGTAGCTTGGAGGGAGGGTTAGGTTTACTCCAACATCGCTGGAAACTCTTAGGTTTACACTGAAGCTCCTCCTCCTGCTGCTGCTCCTCCTCCTCCTCCTCCCCCTCCTCCACCTCCTCCTCCTCATCATCCGAAACTGCCACAATGTGCTGACAGCGGCGACACGTCTGCCGACGACGCCGCGAACGCTGCGAAAAAACGCAACCTGCTCGAAGAGAACAGACCACAGCACCTGGGAGGCGGCCAGGGCGTCTGAACTAACTACCTACCAGACCACCCCAACCCAACCCGAAGACCCGAATTTGATTCGAATTTCGGGTTGGGGGGGTTACGGGTTCCATGTGCTTTTTCAGTGTTCTCCGACCCCCCCCCACTGGAAATGGAGGGCAAATTGGAGCCTTCGGGTTGAGTTGGGGTGGTTTGGTGGGTGGTGATTAACTGGATCGGGCCCAAGAAAATCGATCAAGAGGGCGGGACGAGGCGCAAATCCGCTCAACATCGGTCCCCTGCAGCTGTTCCCCCCCGATCCGTTTTTGACGGCGCCGGGTCCCGAAAACGGCCCTGGAAGACCGGAAGAGGCTAGAGACCTCCTCGAACCCGGAATCTCGGACCTATGCCCCCCACCTTTGAAGGGGAACTGGAACACACAAATAAATACACACAAATAAAAATATCCCCCATATTTTCCCATATTTTCTGGGTTTTTGTCTTCCCCACCACTTCCCATATTTTTGCATATTTTCCTGGGAGTCGACGATTAATTGTGTCTGTGTGTTTCTTTCCCTCCTGAACCGTGCTGGCCGGAACCAATGCTGGGCCACCCCAGAGCCCCAGCCAGCTCCGAGCAGCACCCGCAATGCACGGGCGTCGGCATCTGCGCAGCCGTGCTCCACAAATCTGCGCGCCTCGCGCGCCCCGAGGCGGGCCTCGCCAAAATCGCAAGAAGAAAAAAAAACCTAACACGTGCGGCCGAGGGGTCCCACGGGCCTGGGAGCCCAGACCCCCTCGAGTAATGAAAAAATCACGACGGGAGGTTTTTCCTAACTTTCGGCCTCCGGGGGCCCTCACCGGGCCTCGGGAGCGTCAAAAAACGACTCAGGATCACAAGCCGGTCATGGGGAACGGGTCGGGACCTCTGGGGGTCGACGTAATGAAAAAATCATTACGTCGGGGGTCTGGGAGGTAGCCCCCCCCCCTTGAAGTGCGCGTTCGACCTGCCCACCCGTCGCACGGCACGGCACGACAGCCCGAGGAGCCGGCCCATCGGCACTCCGACGCCTCCGGCCACGCACTGCGCCGGCGGGAGAAGCACCCCGTTAGGAAGGCACCAACTATACACCAACACCGATCCTGGCCAGGATCACCCTGGGCCCAGGATCGGTGTATACGCCCTCCTGCCTTGCGCAAGAAGGCATATACACCGATCCTGGGCCCAGGGTGATCCTGGGCCAGGATCGGTGTTGGTGTATAGTTGGTGCCCTCCGACCCGTTAGGGGCCGCCGAGGCCGTCCCAGAAGTCGCACTGCGCCGACCGGATGCTGGACGCTACGGGCCCGTGGTCCTGGAAGATCAGCCCCTGGCCTTCTCGGGAGCGGCTAAGAGGGGGGTGTCCAAGAGGGGGGGGGGTGCAAATCATGACCGGCGGCATGTGCGCGGCCCAGCGGGGGGGCCTGGGACGTAATAAAACAAGAAGAGGCGCCACGAGATCTGGGGAAATATCATGGCCCACGCCATGATATCCACCCCCCCCTAGTCATCACCCCCCTCTTTTCCGCCCCCGGCCTTCGCCCACTGGCCACGGGGCCAACTCAGCGTAGCTCCCGTGCAGAAAGGCCCCGACCTTCTGCTGTAGCGCCCGGGCCGTCGGCAACCAGGCCGCCGGCAGCTCCGCCTGGAAGAGGAAGCGCTGGTCGGCCTCGTGCGCGAAGCCGGGGCCGAAGCCGGAGGTGTCCTCGCCAGGGAACCTGCTCTCCTGGGGCCCAGAGACCCAGACCCCCGACGTCATGATTGTTTCACGACGTCGACCCCCCGAGGTCTCGACCCATTCCCCAGGACCGTTTTTTCGTCCTGAGTCGTTTTTTGACGGTCCCGAGGGCCGGTAAGGCCCCCCAAAGGCCGAAAATAGTGAAAAACCTCCCGTCGTGATTTTTTCACAACGCGAGGAGGTCTGGGGATCCGATGTCGAGGTTTTTTCAATGCGGGGCCCCCGGAAGTCTCGACCCATTCCCCGGGACCGGCTTCTCATCCCGCGTCGTTTTCTGCCGGCCTCGAGGGGCCCGGCGAGGGGCCCCCTCGAGGCCGAGAGACAGGGCAAACTCCCGCCTTGATGTTCTCACGACGCTGGATCTCTGGGGGATCGGCGCATGAGCATAAACTTTCAGAGCTCTTCGCGCGGAGGAGGAGGAGGAGGAGGAGGAGGAGGAGGAGGAGGAGGAGGAGGAGGAGGAGGAGGAGGAGGAGGGAGGAGGAGGGGAGGAGGAGCGAGGAGGAGATGAGGAGGATGGATGAGGGAGAGAGGAGGAGGAGGGAGAGAGGAGGAGGAGGAGGAGGAGTAGGAAGGAGAGGAGGAGGGGAGGAGGGGGAGGAGGAGGGCAGGAGGAGGAGGAGGAGGAGGAGGAGGAGCAGAGGGGGAGGAGAGGAGGAGGAGGAGGAGGAGGAGGAGGAGGAGGAGGAGGAGGAGGGAGGAGGAGGAGGAGTCTCGGACCGGCGCTGGATCCCCCCTCCCTGGCGCGCGCGGAGCGCGCCGGTGGCCCAGCGCCGGTGCAGGGACTCCGCGCGGAGCTCCGAGCATCTGTCTCGAGGGGGCTGCTTTCCACCACCCACCACCACCTCCAGAAGTTGGAGGGGGATGGGGCTCCTCCTCCGCCTCCTCCTCCTCCTACCTCCCCTCCTCCCCCTCCTCCCCCTCCTCCTCCCCCCCTCCTCCTCCTCCTCCTCCTCTCCTCCTCCTCCTCCTCCTCCTCCTCCTCCTCCTCCCCCCTCCTCCTCCCCCTTCCTGCCTCCAACTTCTTTGGGTGGTGGTGGAAAGCGGGCCCATCATGTCGGTGCTGTTTTTCCTGCCTCGATCTCCCAGACGTACTGGAAGGCTTGTCGCGGCCATGCCGCCGCCACCCTCCGCGCCACGCAGGTCATGCCGCGGTCTCCCGCAGCCCGCCGCATGGCCCAGTACGCGGGCGAGTGGCCGCGGTGCACGCCATCGAGGGCGGGGACCGCGGCAGCACCCATGTACAGGTCGAAGGCCTCTCGGAGGTGGGCTTCTGCAGAAGAAGAAAAAGCTGCATGAGCAGCAGCTCTCGGAGCTCAGCGCAGACTTCTTGGAACGGTGCCGGGCGCGCCAGGGATGGGGGTCAAGCGCCGCCCCTAGACATCCGCGCAGACCTCCGAAAGTTTATGTTCATGCTGATTTAACTTCCTCGGCTCTGGCACAATACCCTTTACCCAGCTCTTGAAGTCTGCGGGCGTAGCGTCGCTGGGGAGAGCCGCCATACCTTCCTCCAGGCAGGAGCCCAGGATGATAGGCACGCTTTTCACTTTGCCGGCCCTGAGCGCGTCCATAGGACTCAGCTTCACCAGAATACCATCAATGATGGGCGCCCAGCTGATACCATCTCCTGCAGCGACCAAAGACTCCGCAGGGACGGTGAGGAGGCAGGAGCACGCGGGGCCCTCTCTCTGACACTCAGGGCTCGCTTGGCACCCCACAGCCTTCAGCAAAGCGTCATAGTTCTCTTCTGCCGTCTTCATGCCGAAAGCTGCCCAATCAGTAAAGCCACCACTGCTCATGATAGCGCCCTGCAGTGGCTGCGACTCGCCCAGGGAACTCAGAAGGACGCTCGCGGCAGCCGCGCCCGACGACCAGCCTCCGATCGTAATGCGGCCTGGGTCTCCACCAAAGTAAGCTATGTTGTCACTCACCCATGCCAGTGCCAGCAGCTGATCCAGGGTGCCCCAGTTCCCCGTGGAGTTCCTGCGCGCGCGCTCGCTCCCTAGGTAGCCGAAGGCTCCCACGCGCGTATCCGGCACGACCAGCACACAGTCCTGCTCGGCCACCAGGGGCCAGGCGGCCTCCGCTGAGAGGCCTGCGGCAGCTCCTGCCACGAAGGCACCGCCATAAAACCATAGCAGAACTGGCCGCTGGCCTGCGGCTGCTGGCGTGAAGATGTCTAGGTTGAGGCAGTCCTCGACGGCCTTGGTGTTGGAGTCGCCAGCATCCTGCATACAGGAAACTCTGCTTCTGCTGGCATCCAAGGCTCCCTGCCAAAACGCTGGCCGCGGGTCCTCCCATCTACCAGCCTTCCCGTATGGGATGTTACGGAAAACGGAGCCGCGCCCAGGAGGCGTCGGGGGCGGCCAAGAGGGGTGCGTCCAAGAGGGGTGCGTGCAAATCATGGCCCGCGGCGTGTGCGCGGCCCAAGGGGGGGGGAGCAGGGAACGCGTGGAAAGAAGCGGAGGCGCCGAGACGTCTGGGGGGACAGCATGGCCCCCGCCATGATACATCCCCCCCCCAGACATCCAACGTCTCGATTTTTTCGAGACGCGGGCCCCCGACCTCCCGACCACTTCCCTGGGACCGGCTTGTCATCCCGAGTCGTGTGTTGACGCTCCCGAGGCCTGGCGAGGGCCCCGAGAGGCCGAAGACTCGGAAAGAGACCTCCGCCTCGACCCCCTCTCGAGCCGCCCGAGGTCTGGGGCGCTGCCCCCTCCTGGCCACGCAGACCCCCGACGTAATGATTTTTTCATGACGTCGACCCCCAGAGGTCCCGACCATTTCCCCAGGACCGGCTCTGCATCCCGAGCCGTTTTCTGGCGCTCCCGAGGCCCGGCGAGGGCCCCCAGGGGCCGAAAAGCAGGAAAAACCTCCCGTCGTGATTTTTTCATCACTCGAGGGGGTCTGGGTCCTGGCCACCAGCCCCCTCTTCCCTGACTCCGGATCCGCCCTACTTTGGAGTAAATTCGTAAGTAGGGCTTGGAATTTCCAATTTCCGCCCTACTTTCTGTTGCGGTTTCCGCCCTACTTCTGTGGATTTCCGCCCTACTTTCTGTTGGGTGCAGCAATTTCCGCCCTACTTTTTCGGCCTCTTATAGGTGGATTTCCGACGCAATTTTAAGTTGGAAAAGAAGCCAAAGTAGGGCGGATCTGGAGTCAGGGTTGGCCGCCCCCGGATGCGCCGCGCCCGTCACGGAGCGGCCCGGGCCCAGGTGGACGCTGGGCGGCGGCGCCTCGCCTGCGAGGGAGCCCGGGGCGGCCGTGCCCGGGCCGGCTGCCGCGGGCCCGGGGGCCGCGCGGCGGAGGAGCGCGAGGCAGCCCACGGCCGCCGCGCTCAGGAGCGCCCGCCTCCGCCAGGGGCCGCCGGCGTCCCCAGACCCCCTCGAGGAATGAAACAAAAATCATGACGGGAGGTTTTTCCTGCTTTTCGGCCTCCGGGGGCCCTCGCCGGGCCTCGGGAGCGTCAAAAAACGACTCAGGATGCCAAGCCGGTCCTGGGGAAAGGGTCGGGACCTCTGGGGGTCGACGTAATGAAAAAATCATTACGTCGGGGGTCTGGGGAGCGCCCGCCTCCGCCAGGGGCCACCAGCGTCTGCGGGCGCCTCCAGGCGCCGGTACATCCCGCCGGGAGCTGCACCGCGGGCCCGCACGCAGAGGGGTCGTGGGAGGTGTGCGTGCCGGCGCTGGGCTGGAAGGGCTGAACCAACCTGGTCACGGCGGTGGTCAGTCCGGCTGGGAGCGAGTAGTACTCACTAACCCCGTCGCACACCATGCGCACGCACACACACACAATCACGTCATTCTCTCTGCTGCACGTGGGATGGATCTCGTCTTCACCTACGAATTCGCTCGCCTTCACTTTGGCCAGAACGGCCCCCCCCCCCACTGAGAGCCCAAGAGAAACCGATCTGTGCGTGGTCAAACCATGTGTTGAATGATTCACGGCTTCCATCATTGCTTCCATGCTCTCCCTTTCGGTGTGATGTCGTGTGGAATTTCCCGCGTCATCTGTTTGGTGATGATGAACCGTAGCTTTCTTGGCCTCAGCTGAACTTCTGTTTGAGCCATTCCGAACCTAAAAAGATAGCTCCAGCGAAACGCGCATGTTTGGTTTGGCCGCGTTTTCAACTGCGGACTCGTCTTGGTTGGTCTTGTGCTCCTGATGTGCCAACTTGGACCGTTCGTAGGCTCCAAGAAGGGCCTCTAATCGGGCCTCTACAGTCAGCCAAGAATCGTAGCACAAAAGGGCTCCGAGGAGTGATGCTTGCACATGTAGTCCACTGGTTGAACTCACACCTGTATAGGCGTATTCCTATGCAAGGGGGGCACAAGCGCAAGAAGCCACAAACGCAAATGGATGTTCGGGCCGGCTCATCCTGCCCCTTGATTTCTCTCTGCCCCTGGCACGGCCCAAGAGTATCACATTGACCACGGCTTGCACAATCTTTGCGCTGAAATCGATCTACTGCTGTCCTGAAGACCTTATTGGGCCTGTCGCGTTGTTTGCTGATTACTTGGTACCGTGTTGGTCTTCCGAGGGGTGGGGTCTTCAGAGGAGGTCGATGTGTTTGCTTCATGTACATATGTATGCATCGAAATATGTGTGTTGGTATGCATGTGTTTATGCCTCAATGCACATACATACGTACCCAGCACCAGTCCATGTTGCATCGGTTTTTGAGATCTTTAGTCGTACTCTTACTGATGATCCACCTTCTTTTCATCCGTACCTGCTCACTCCTCTTTCATATTCATCAGTTATCCGTTGATTATCGTGCTGGTCTGGGATCTGCACAATTTCGATTCTATTCCAATTAGGTTACAATTGGAATCACATTGGAATCAGCTGGATCTGGGATCCGCTCCACCCCAATCAGATTCGAAATAAATCCCGATAGGAATCTAATTGTAATCAGCTGGATCTGGGATCTGCTCAATCCCAATTGGACTCTAATTTGTTTTCAACATGAATGCACTTGGAACCAGCTGGATCTTGGATCTGCCCAAGCCGAAATAGATTTCAACCCGATCCCACTAGGAATCATTTTGGAAAGAGCTGTAATCTGCGACCTGCTCCATTTCTGAGTCGATTACAATCGGACTCGACTTGAAATCAGCTGGATCTGGGATCTGCCCAATTCCAATTATAGTCTAATGCGATTTTGATATTGGAAGCCACTTGGAACCAGCTGGATCTGGGATCCGCCGAATCCGAATCAGGTTTCAATTCGATCCCAATAGGGATCACATGGGAAAGAGCTGTAATCCTGGACCTGCTCCATTGCATGTAGATTCCCATTCGATCTCAATAGGGATCACAGTGGAATCCGCTAGATCTGGGACCTGCTCAATTCCAATTCGGTTCGAACGAGATGTTAATCGAATACCGTGGGATCAGCTGGATCCGTGCCCTGCTACATTCCATGTATATACTACTTCGATTCAATATGACCCCCACTTGGACTCAGCTGGATCTAGGATGTGCCCAATTCCCACACCATGTTAACTGAATTAGACCAGGAATCACATGCAACTCAGCTGGATCTGGAATATGCTTCTCTCTCTCTCTCTTTCTCTGCCTCTCTCGATATACCTCTCTCTCTCTCTCTTTCTGTCTCTGTCCCTGACTGCCGCTCTCTCCCTCTCTATCTCTTTCTCTCTCTCTCTCTCTCTACCTCTCCCCCCCTCTCCCCATCCCTCCCTCTCTCTCTCTCTCTCTCTCCCGAGCACCCAACACAACCCCCGTGAAAGCACACGGCTTTCGATGTCAAGGGTGCGGGAACCCTGCCCTCCTTCCCTCCCTCCTCCTCATCCTCCTCCCTCCCTCCTCCTCCTCCTCCTCCTACCTCCTCCTCTTCATCCTCCTCCTCCCCCTCCTCCTTCCTCCTCCTCCCTCCCTCCCTCCCTCCCTCCCCCCTCCCCTCCCTCCCTCCCTCCCTCCCTCCTTCCTTCCTCCCCCTCCATCCTCCTCCTCCTCCTCCTCCTCCTCCTCCTCCGTCTCCTCCCCTGCCTCTCTTTCCTCCTCCTCCTCCTCCTCCTCCTCCCCTCTCCTCCCTCCTCCTCCTCATCCCTCCACATCTTCCACCTCCCTCCGTTTTTCTCTCCTCCTCCTCCTCCTCTCCGCCTCCTCCTCGTGCTCGTCTCCTCCTCCCCCCCTCCTCCCTCCTCCCCTCCCCTCCTCCTCCCTCCTTCCTCCTCCTCATCCTCCCCTCCTCCTCCCTCCACTCCTCTTCCTCCTCAGTCGTTTTCCTCCTCTCCTCCGCTCCTACTCCTACTCCTCCTCCCCCTCCTCCTCCTCCTCCGCCTCTCCTCCTCCTCCTCGCCTCCTCCTCCTCCTCCTCATCCTCCTCCTCCTCCTCCTCCCTCCTCCTCCTCCTCCTCCTCCTCCTCCGCCTCCTCCTCCTCCCCTCCTCCTTCCCTCCTCCTCCTCCTCCTCCTCCTTCCTCCTCCTCCTCCTCCTCCTTCCTTCCTCTCTCCTCCCTCCTCCTCCTCCTCCTCCTCCTCTCCTCCTCCTCTCCTCCTAACCTCCCCTCCTCCTACTCCTCCCCTCCTCCTCCCTCCTCCTCCTCGCCTCTCCTCCTCCTCCTCGTCGGCCTCCTCCTCCTCCTCCGCCTCCTCCCGCCTCCTCCATCCTCTCCCTCCCCCCACCTCCTCTTCCTCCTCCGTCTTTTTTCTCCTCCTCCCTCCACCTCCTCTTCGTCCTCCGTCGTTATTCTCCTCCTCCCTCCGCCGTGCATAGGGCAGCAAACGAGCATAGGGCCAGACGTCCACTCTGCTGGCGCAGGAAGGCTACAGCACGAGCAGCGCCCCCACGCCAATCGGGGGCCATGCGGCGCCCGCAGAAGCTGGGGAGAGGCTGTGCCCCTCCCTCGGCGAAGAGGTGCTGCAGCTGCACTACAGTTGGACCTAATCCGCCTGCTCTTCCTCCTCCTCTTCCTGCTCCTCGTCTTCCTACGCCTGCGCCGCCACCTCCTCCTCCTCCTCATCCTCCTCCACCTCCTCCTCCTCCTCCTCCTCCTCCTCCTCCTCCTCATCCTCCCCATCCGCATCCTCCTCCTCATCATCATCCTCACCTTCCTCCTCCTCCTCCGCCTCTCCTCATCCTCCTCAGTTCCTCCTCCTCCTCCTCCCCCTCCCCGCCTCCGCCTCCTACACGCCTCCTCCTCCCCTCCTCCTCCTCCTCCTCCTCCTTATCCTCCTATCCTCCCCCCTCCTCCCCGTCCCCTCCGTCCTCTCCTCCTCCTCCTCCTCCTCCTCCTCCTCCTCTCCTCCTCCTCCTCCTCCTCCGCCTCCTCCGCATCATCCTCCTCATCCTGCTCCTCCTGCTCCGCATCGTCCTCGTCCTCGTCCTCGTCCGTTCCTCTCGGAGAGCTTGCCGGGCTAGAACTCACTATTCGGTATACCATTGGTCCTGTCGTCTATGTGTCGGACAACGAGGCGGTGGTGGAAGGATGGTGGGCAAGGAGGTATCGGGAGCCTGGGGGGGGAACTCGCTACCATGTGGAGGAGACTTGGGAAGGTCCTGGAGGAGCAGGAGCGCCCTGAGCACGAGGTCGTCGTCCTTTGGGTCCCATCACACTTGTCTGCTCGTGAAGCACTGGAGAGACAGCTCCCGATGCATTTTATCGTGGGCAGTACGGTGGTAGATGAGCTGTCTGACATTGCTGCCCGCGAGTGCAGGTTGCCTCAGAGTCAGAGAACGAGGGTGTTGGAAATTGAGAGTAAGGCCGCGTTGGTACGGAAAAGGCTAATGAGGGTCAACCTGGACGTGATGCGTATCACGAACAGCAGGCCTGATCAGCACTCCCCGTCGCCCGACGTCGTGCCTGCTGCCCCTTCCCCCCCTCCGCCTCGCCCTCCTCCCCTGCCGCCGCCGCCTGCCCCCGCGGCCGTCGCCCTCTTCGCGTCGTCTCACAGGGTCGACCCGCAGGGACGGCGGTGCGTCAGGTGTTTCACCTGCTCGAGCAAGGCGGCCAGGACCGCCTGGTTAGGCTCCCCGTGCGCGCCGCCCACCCATGTGCGTGGTGATCTTTACAGGGCGGCCCCAGGGTCAGGAGTACACATAGGGGGGGGTCACGCATTGTTCTCACACCATGTTGTATAATGCGGTCAATCGTATGTGGTATTGTCGCAGATGTGTCAGATTTGGGTCTGAGCAGATTCGAGATCTTGCGAAGCCATGTGTCGAGGTTCGCTTGACCCCCAAGCGGCGTGAATACCTAGACAGGCTGACCCGAGGTTTGAATCCCAAGGGCTAGAGTGTGTTGTGACGCTTCGCGTCTGTTCCGATTCTGATTCCGATTCCTCGTCCTCGTCCTCGTCCTCCTCGTCCTCCTCCTCATCCGAATTATCCATCATCATCGTCCTCCTCCTCCTCCGCCTCCTCCTCCTCCTCCTGCTCCTCCACCCCCTCCTCCTCATCGTCCTCCTCCTCCTCCTCATCATCATCCTCTTCTTCTTCTTATTATTCGTAGTTTGCTTCTCAGTGATGCTCCTCCTCCTCCTCCTCCTCCTCTTCCTCCTCTTCCTCCTCCTCCTCCTCCTCATCATCATCATCATCATCATCATCATCATCATCAACATCATCATCAACATCATCCTCCTCCTCCCCCTCCTCCTGCGCCTCCTCCTCCTCCTGCTCCTCATCTTCCTCCTCCTCCTCCGCCTCCTCCTCCTGCTCCTCATGCTCCTCATCATCATCGTCCTAATCATCCTTCTCCTCCTCCATTCCGCATCCTCGCCTCCCAGATCCCTCCTCCTGCTCCCCAACACCTCCTCCTCCTCCTCCTCCTCCTCCTGCTCCGCTTCCTCCCCCTCTTCCTTCTTCTCGTATTCTTATTCTTCTGCGTAGTAATATTAGTTTTCGTATGTTTGTTCGTCGCATTATGATAATCATCATCCGTATTAAGTATCTTCCTCCTCCGCCTCCTCCTCCTCGTCCTCCTCCTCCTCGCCATCCTTCTCATCCTGCTCCTGCTCATGCTCCTAATCCTGCTCCTCCTCCTCCTCCTCTTCCTCCTCGCTCCTCCTTCTCCTCCTCCTTCTCCTCCTCCTCCTCCTCCTCTCCACTCCCTCCTCCTCCTCCTCCCTCCGCCTCATCCTCCTCGTTCCTCCTCCTCCTCCTCCTCCTTCCTCTTCTCTTCGTCTCCTCCTCCTCCTTCCTCCCTCTTCCTCTACCCCTACTTACTCTCCTCTTCCTCCTTCCTCCTCCTCCTCTCCTCCTCCCTTCCTCCTCCTCATCATCATCATCAGCAAATCTCATCATCATCATCATCATCATCATCATCATCATCATCATCATCATCATCATCATCATCATCATCATCATATCAACATCATCATCATCATCCTCATCCTCATCAATCATCTCATCATCATCATCACCGCATCAGCATCATCATCATCATCATCATCATCATCATACATCATCCAGCATCAAGCATCAGCATCATCATCATCACTCATCAGCATCAGCATCATCATCATCATCAGCAGCAGCGCAGCATCATCAGCATCATCAATCATCATCATCATCCTCATCACATCATCAGCATCATCATCATCATCATCATCATCATCACACCATCACCATCATCATCATCATAATCATCATCATCATCATCATCATCATCATCAGCATCATCATCATCATCATCATCATCATCATCATCATCATCATCATCATCATCATCATCATCATCCTGCTCCTCTTCCTCCTCCTCGTCCTCCTCCTCCTCCTCCTCCTCCTCCTCCTCCCCCTCTCTCCTCCTCCCCACGCCCCACTCCCCACTCCCCACTCCTCCTCTTCCTCCTCCTCTTCCTCCTCCTCTTCCTCCTCCTCTTCCTCCTCCTCCTCCCTCCTGCTCCCTCCTGCTCCGCCTCCTCCTCCTCTCCCCCTCCTCTCCTCCTCCGCCTCCCCTTCCTCCTCCTCCTCCTCCTCCTCCTCCTCCTCCTCCTTTTCCTGTTCCTCTCCTCCCCTCCTCCTCCTCCCATCCTCCTCCCTCTCCTTCGACCTCCTCTTTCCTCCGCTTTCCTCCTCCTCCTCCTCCTCCTCCTCCTCCTCCTCCTCCTCCCTCCTCGAGATGGCGAGTTGGGGGAGGGATTGAAGGGAGGAGGAGAAGCAGGAAACGAGCATGGGACCAGACGACCCTTCTTTTCGCGTCAGAAGGCCGCCGCACGATCAGCGCCCCCGCGCCCCTCAGGGGCCACGCGGCGCCCGCAGAAGCTTGGGAAAGACTGTTTCTCTCCCTCGGCAAAGCGCGTCTGCAGCTGCACCACAGTCGGACCTAGTCTTCCTCCCTCCCCCTCCACCTCCTCCTCCTCCTCCTCCTCCTCCTCCTCCTTCTCCTCTCTCCGCCGCTTCCTCCTCCTCCTCTCCTCCTCCTCCGCCTCCTCCTCCTCCTCCTCCTTCCTCCTTCCTCTCCTCTTCCTCTCCTCCTCCTCCTCCTCCTCCTCCTCCTCCTCCTCCTCCTCCTCCTCCTCCTCCCCCTCAAGTACAGTCGGACCTTGGACAGAAGAACATCCTTCAAGAACATGCGACCCTCCGCCGGCCTAAACAAACGGAACATCCAAAGGAACCCTCCCCGGGATGCCCAGGACCGTTCAACAAGCACGAAGAACACTAGGGGGCCCTCCCCGAATCAACCTCGATCTTATACCTCGGTCGGGCTGCACGATGAGGGCAATTGTTTTTCTCACCTCTGGCCCTGGGGCTCGCTCGCAAACGAACTCCGAAGGCCGCCGCACGCGCACGGCGGCCTGGAGGGGCGGGCCCTCGGGGCCAAAGCCGCAGGCCTCGGCCCCAGCTCAGCCCAGGGCCAGGGGTCAACCTCCTGACTACAGAACCATTGGATATAAACGTGAACTTGCGACGTTCCGCGCGGATACCTTGGATCTGCACTGGGCGCGCCAGGGGCGGCGCCGCAGGCGCCGCCAGGAGGGCACAGCGCAGATCCAAGAAATCTGCGCGGAACGTCGAAAGCTTATGCTTCTGCAGCTGTTTTGTTCCTCGAGTGGATGAGAAGCTATTGGATAAAGAATCCAGGGTCTGGAAGCCGGAGGATCACCGACCGAGGCCTGGCCGTGGATGTCACCGCCGCCCTCGTCAGACGAAGAATCCTGCAGGGCCTGAAGCCTCCTGGGCACACTCCGTAACGACCGCGCCCCACCGTATATCCCGCCCTCGGAAGAGGGAGGAGGAGGTGGAGGGAGGAGGAAAAAGAAGAGGAGGAGGAGGAGGAACTGGAGGAGGAGGAGGAGGAGGAGGAGGAGGAGGAGGAGGACGAGGGACGAGGAGGAGGAGGAGGGGAGGACGAGGAGGAGGAGGTGGGGAGTGGGAGTGGGAGTGGGGAGTGGGGAGCGGGGAGAGTGGGGAGTGGGGATTGCGGAGTGCGGGTGGGGAGGGGGACGGGAGGAGCAGGAGGATCGTCCCTGAGGAGGAGGAGGAGGGAGGAGGAGGGGAGGAGGAGGAGGAAGGAGGAAGCAGGAGAGCAGGAGGAGCAGGAGGAGGAGAGAGAGGAGGAGGAGCAGGAGGAGGAGGAGGAGGAGGAGGAGCGGGGAGGAGGACTCTCCCTCTCCCTGCCCTGGGCCCGGGACCCTCCAACAGGAATCCAGAGCAGGCTTGGCCCCTCGGCCTTGCCTCCCCCCCCCCTGGGCGCGCCGCCGCTCACATCAGGACAGCCAGCCCTCCCTGCCGTCGCTCGGACGTCCACTCCCTGTGCCCAGACCTCCTCCTCCTCTCCTCCTCCTCCTCCTCCCCCCTCCTCCTAATTCGTCCTCCTCCTCTCCTCTCCTCCCATCCTCCTTCCTCCCCTCCTCCTACGCCTCCCTCCTCTCTTCCTCCTCCTCCTCCGCCTCCTCCTATCCGCCTACTTCTTCTCCTCCTCATCCTCCTCCTCCCCTCCTCTCAGCACAGCATCCATCATCATCTCATCACCACAACCACACCACCACACCATCACCACCACCACCACCATCATCATCATCATCATTCATCATCATCATATCAGCAGCAGCAGCATCTCATCAATCATCGTCATCATCAGCATCAGCATCAGCATCAGCATCAGCATCAGATCAGCATCAGCAATCAGCAGCAGATCATCATCAGCATCAGGACATCAGCACAGCATCAGCATCAGCATCAGCATCAGCATCATCATCATCAGCATCAGCAACAGCATCAGCACAGCATCAGCATCAGCATCAGCATCAGCATCAGCATTCAGCATCATCATCATCATCAGCATCAGCATCATCATCATCATCATCATCATCATCATCATCATCATCATCATCATCATCATCATCATCATCATCTTCATCATCGTCCGCCTCCTTCTCCCCCTCCTCCTCCTCCTCTTCCTTCGCCTCCTCCTCCTCCTCCTCCTCCTCGTCCCCCTCTTCCGCCTCCTCCTCCTTCTCCTCCTTCTCCTCCTCCTCCTCCTCCTCCTCCGTCCCCTCCTCCTCCATTCCTCTTCCTTATGAATAACTTCTCCCTGCCGCACTCTGAGGCCAGTATTTAGGGCGGGCTGGGCGTTTCGCCTGAGACTTCCTCACTACCATGACTCTGAAGCTTGACAAATGGCAACAGTCTCGCAGGTGGAGGGCGGGTGGTTTTCAAAATGTGGCTCTCGCCTTAGCACCGCGCACATTCGCTTTAAACAGGTTACAAGACTTTCACAGATTCTCATCCTCATCGGACCAGAAATGGCGTTTTGAACGATTCAAGATTATGCGGGCGCAACAGTTATGTTGATTCGCGGTGTCAAAGTCCCCAAATTGGCGTGCTGGCACGATTCCAGATCTTCAGGACGCAGCAGTCAGGTTGAACCGTGGCGTTGAAATCCCGAGAACAATGTTCTGGCATGCTTCAAGGTCTTCAAACGGTTGTCTTCCAACGAGGCAAATCCCTAAATGGAAATGCGCCGTTGAAGGGGCCTATGAAGAAGGAGCTTGGAGGGAGGGTTTGTTCCAACATCGTCGATGGCTCTGGGGCTTATGCTGGTCCTCCTCCTCCTTCTCCTCCTTCTCCTCCTCCTCCTCCCTCCTCCTCCCTCCTCCTCCTCCTCCTCCTCCTCCTCCTCCTCCTCGTGCGTGCCTTCGTCGGCGTCGTGCGCGCGCTCCTGCTCGAGGCTCCAGGGGGACGCGCCTCGAGGGGCCCTCGCCGAGGAGCGCACACGTCCGAGCGGTGCCGAGCCTTCCGCGCCAGGCCGAGCGGATTCTGGACGAACAACGACACACATGTTCTCAACATGCTCAAACACGGTCAACACATCATAATGGTAATAGTAATAGTAGTAGTAGTAATAATAATATAACAATAATAATAATACTAATACTAATACTAATAATCAATAAATAAATAAATAAATAAATAAATAAATAAATAAATACATAAATAAATAAATAAATAAATAATAGCAACAAGCATAGTAATAATAGTAAGACTAGTAATACTAGTGATACATAATAATAATACTAATAATAATAATGATCATAATGATAATTATACACAAAATGTAATATTATTATTATTAATAATAGTAGTAGTAGTAATAATAATAGTAATAATACTAATAACAACACTAATAATAGCAATACTAGTAATAATGGTAATACGAGTAATACTGATAATAAAACAAATCGTCCCCCCGCCCAGTAGTTGTCTGCCATGTCTGAAGACTCCTCCTGTGGAGAGACAGGCCCGACTCGAGCCAGGCCTTCACGCCCTCCGGCAGCCCGTGCCCTTGGTCACCGCGCGCTGCGCGCCTCGGACTGCGCGGAAGCGCGGCCGCCTCCGCGCTCTCGCGCCGCGAACGATGCGCACCCTACAAGCAAAAAAAAAAACCGTGCAGCAAGCGCACACGAGGAGGGATCGCACAGGGCAGGGCTGCCTGGTGAGGAGGAGGAGGAGGAGGAGGAGGAGGAGTGGGAGGAGGAGGAGGAGGGGGAGGAGGAGGAGGAGGGAGCGCCGAAGGCTGCTTGAAGCAACGCGCCAACATGGGCTGGAGCATCCGTGGTCCCCCCCCCAGACATCGGGCGTCTCGAAAAAATCGAGGCGGAGGTTTTTCACAATTTTCGGCCTCTCGGGGGCCCTCGCCAGGCCTCGGGACCGTCAAACAACGACTCGGGATGAAAAACCGGCCCTGGGGAAGTGGTCGGGAGGTCGGGTGCCCGTGTCCCGAAAAAATCGAGACGTCGGATGTCTGGGCCCCTTGGTCCCCGTCTCCCTCGCCGAGCTCTCCCGTGCCCTTGCTAGCCGCAGCCACTGCACGCTTCCTCTACTCAGACACCAGGGGTTGGAGCGTTCTTGTTCCTCGTCCTCCTCCGCCTCCTCCTCCTCCTCCTCCACCTCCTCCTCCTCCTCCTCCTCCTTCTCCTCCTCCCTTGGACCCTGTCGCCCTCGCACAGCCCTCCCATGCCCTTGCCAACACCCCTCGCCGCGACCACCGCACGCTTCCAGTAGCCAGGACGGACTGCGCGCAACTCGGACGGCATCTGCACGAAGCAGGCGGCACCAGTGGAGGGGAAGAGAACGGTGACCATGACCAAGACCGAACGCGGAAACGTCGTGCCGATCTTGGCCACCGTCCATCTCGGTCAAAGTCGAATCGTGGACCATTCCCGCGAATCGCCGGCGGCCGGCATGGACCATGGCCAAGATCGGCGTCGACGAGATCCCGCGACACCTTGCTCATGGTCGCCGATCCTCTCCCCTGCGGGGCAACGATACGGGGGGACTGGCATAGGGGGGGATGCATCGACCTGGAACCGGCGGCACATCGCCGATAGATCGGCGATGGGCCTCCGATCGTGAAGCCGCGCCCTCCTGGGCAGGCTGGGGCTCTCGGGCCCCGATCGGCGATCAGTGGGCGATTGGGGGGGTCGACGCACCCCCCCCCCCCTATGCCTACACCCTGCGAAATGCTTTAGAAATCATGGGCTAAGAAATTCATAGTCTCAGAATTTGAATAAAAACCCAGAGTGTCTAGTCAAATAGTAGGATTTGCATGGAACATTAAGAATAATCGAGACTCTGGCCAAAAACTTGGGTTTTCTTAAGCATCGCCTGGAGTGTATCCCCCCCTATCGTTGCCCCTGAGCCCCTCGAACCGGGAGCCACCCCACTGGACCTCGTGGCGGGCTCGCTACGCGGCCGCGGCCCGCCGGTCCGCCTCCAGCGCCTCCCGCTGGCTGCCCCACGCCTGGGCCAGCATGGCCTTGCCCTCCCGGGACCTCCGCTGCGCCCGGAGGCGGTCCTGGACCATCGCCTGCAGGGCGTCGCTCAGGACCTGCCTCTCCTGGGAGAGGGAAGCCCGGGCGAGAGCACAAGCCTTTGGCGCCCCGCGCGGGTTCTCGGGAGCTGCGCCGGACGCCCCTCCCTGGCGCGCGGAGCGCGCCCGGGGCGACGCCGGAGGCGCCGCTCGGGGGGGGGGAGGAGGAGGAGGAGGAGGAGGAGGAGGAGGAGGAGGAGAGGAGGAGGGAGGAGAGGAGGAGAGGAGGAGGAGAGGAGGAGGAGGAGGAGGAGGAGGAGGAGGAGAGGAGGGAGGAGGGAGGAGGAGGAGGAAGGAGGAGGAGGAGGAGGAGGAGAGGAGGAGAGGGAGGAGGAGGGAGGAGGAGGAGGAGAGGAGGGAGGGGAGGAGGAGGAGGAGGAGGAGGAGGGGGGCCCACGCGGATCGAAGACATCCGCGCGGAGCGCCAAGAGCTTCTGTTTGTGGCGCTGTTGCCTCCTCCAGCTCCTCGCGGATGCTGCCCCCGCGCTCCGCCTCCCGCCGCCGCTGGCCTGCCTCCATCTGCCTCAGGAGCGCGCCGCAGTGGGCCCTCGCGACGCTGGCGTCCTGGTGGGGCTTCTCCTCGGGCCCCCAGTAGCCAGCGCACCTCCCCTGCGCGTCGGCCGCCTCCTGCTTGCTCTTGGACCTCCTCTCCTCCATCTGCCTCCGCAGGGGGCGGAGGCGGGGGAGGCGGCGAGGCGGCCGCCGTGAGGGAGGAAGAGGAGGAGGAGGAGGAGGAGGAGGAGGAGGAGGAGGAGGAGGTGGAGGGAGGATGAGGAGGAGGAGGAGGAGGATGATGATGAGGAGGAGGAGGAGGAGAAGGAGGTGGAGGAGGAGGAGGAGGAGGAGGAGGAGGGGGAGGAGGAAGAAAATTAATCATGAGAATCCGTCGGCCCCCTTGTGAGGCCACCAGGCTGCAGGGTGAGGACATGCTGCACCCTGCACCAGTTGCAGTTTCAAATCGCCAATGTTACAGTCCTGCTTTCTGCTTCCTACTGTAAATAAACTGTTGAAGTCCGCGCGAGGGGGGGGGGAGCTCCAAACCGGCAAGTCACTACACGCCCAAATCGCGTTGCCTGAATTCCCTGGGGGGGGCGTGGGACATGTACAAATACATAAGGTTCGCGCCCCCGAAGCCATAATCCTCCGTAAATTACGCGATGACCGCACCCCCGAAGCGCGGCGTTCAGCGGCCAGCTCGAGCCCGCCCACCGCCCCAGCTCAGCTCCAAATCCCCCGGCTAGTGCGAGCGCCGCCAGGGTCACCATTCCCTGAGCCGGGACGGCTATATTACGGAAAAGAAGAGCAAGCAATTCAATGGCGGCTGCTCTGTCTCCAGAGATTCTGCATCTACACGCAAGCTTCGATCATATACGTACACGCATACATATCATGTCATGATAAAGAGGGGGGGGGGGCCAGCGGCAGGGGGTCTAGCCCTACGGATAAAAATCTGACAAGAAAAAAGACTCGGCATTGCGCGAGGTCTCATCCTGGGCTTGGGACTCGAGGATCGGCAAATGAATTCCAACCATTAGAAACCTCAGAATTGTCGTCGGCGCGGGTCGGCGAAGTCAAGAGATCCACGCACCGCGCAGCTCGAAGAACAAATTTCGGGCCGAAGCAAAACGCAACAGTTCCCGTGGGCTGGCGGCGCTTCCCCTCTGGCCTCGACGCCGCCGGGTCCCGCGCCGCCGCGCGCGACGGACGAGCCTCCGCATCGCCCTCCGAACCCAGACCCCCGACGTAATGATTTTTTCATTACGTCGACCCCCAGAGGTCCCGACCCTTTCTCCCCATGACCGGCTCTGCATCCCGAGTCGTTTTTTGACGCCCCCGAGGCCCGGCGAGGGCCCCGGGAGGCCGAACAGTAGGAAAAACCTCCCGCGTCGTGATTTTTTCATTATACTCGAGGGGGGTCTGGGAAAACCCCCCCCGTCGTGATTTTTGCATTGCTCGAGGGGGGTCTGGGAATTCACCGACGCACTACGAGGTCGCGCAGAAGCCGGCGCGGGGCCCGCCCGCGAGCCGCGGGCCCTGCCCTGACTCCAGATCCGCCCTACTTGGGGGAAATTCGTAAGGAGGGCTTGGAATTTCCGCCTCACTTTTCAAGCCCCGCTGATGCCAATTTCCGCCCTAACTTTTCTGTTGCTGTTTCCGCCCTACTCCTGTGGATTTCCGCCCTACTCTATGTTGGGTGCAGCAATCTCCGCCCTACTTTTTCGGCCTCTGATGGGTGGATTTCCGGCGCAATTTTGAGTTGGAAAAAAAAAGCCAAAGTAGGGCGGATCTGGAGTCAGGGTGGCCCGAGGCCCCCCGCGCCCCTCAGCCCGAGGGGCGCCGACCTCGGGCCCCCCCGGCGGCGCCCCCTATAGGGCAGCGCTCGCTCGAGGAGAGGCCCGCGGGCCCCGGCCACTGCGAGGTCGCCCCCAAAAAAACTTCCCGATCGGAGGCCCCCGGCCGAGCTCTCCGAGCGGAGCGCGCCCGAAGAGAGGCGAGGGGCCCAGACCCCCTCGAGGAATGAAAAAATCCCGACGGGAGGTTTTTCCTTCATTTTCGGCCTCCGGGGGCCCTCGCCGGGCCTCGGGGGCGTCAAAAAACGACTCGGGATGCAGAGCCGGTCATGGGGAGAAAGGGTCGGGACCTCTGGGGGTCGACGTAATGAAAAAATCATTACGTCGGGGGTCTGGGAGGCCCCCCGCGCCCCAGCCCGAGGGGCGCCGACCTCGGGCCCCCGGCGGCGCCCCCTATAGGGCAGCGCTCGCTCCGGGAGAGGCTGCGGGCCCCGGCCTGCGAGGTCGCCCCCAAAAAACTTCCCGGGGAGGCCTGGCCGAGCGCCGACCGGAGCGCGCCCGAAGAGGCGAGGGGAGGGGGGGCGGGGAGCGGCCTCGCCGCGGGCCCTCTCGCAGCCGGGCGGGCGGAGCGGCGAGCGGCCTGCCCCCAGCCCGCGGGGTGGGCCGCGCCGAGCTGCTCGGCCGCGAGATCGCCCTCCGGGCAGGCGGCGGCGCCCAGCGCGATCGCGAGCCCATCCGCAAGAACATTCAGGGCTGGAGTGTCGCAGCGCACGCGCGCAAGGTCGGCGAGGCCGACGCCTTCGGAATCGGACCCGAGAGCGCAATCGGCTTCGCGCGCGCGATCGAAGAGCATGCGCCAACCCGTCCCAGAACGAGTTCGCTGGTAGCGCAATATTTCCCAAGGCCGGCATATCGCGAGCAGCCGATGAGAAGTGCTCGTCGGGAGCAAGCATGGCCGCCGAGCTTCGCGCGCAAGGGCACTGACTCGCGCAGCGGGCGGCGCCCGCGGCCGCGCGGCACGGCGCCCAGCAGCGCGCCATAGAACAGACCTGTTGAAATCTAGTCGTCGAAGAGACGAAGGATATGATGCGCGCTCTCCGCGCCAACTTGGAGATGCGAGCCCTCGCCCATCACCTAACGGGCAATGAGTGAGACGATTGCTATAAATTGGATCGACCATGTTCGCGCGCTCCCACTCGCGCCCGCAGCGCGCGCAAACGATATTCTCCAAAGTGTTCACTTGCGGCCCCCCTTGCCCCTGCCCCGCGTCGTCTTCGCCCTGTCAAGCAACTTCTGGGCAGGCGATTCCAGGTGCCCCTGCGGCGCCGCCCCCAGCTTCAGCTTGCCGCCCATGGTCTCCAGCGCTACGATGGCACCCTGCTCGAGCTCCAGCTTCGAGTAAGTGAGGTCGGTATCAGGTCGGCCTGGTTGAGATTTGCCGTTCAAAATCAAATGGTCGGCGATCGCGAACTGCATGCGCGCGCGCTGATCGTCGCGGCATTTCTTCGGGCGGAAGTGACGAATCATCAAGCCAGGCTTTGGTCATCTGCGCGCGTGAGATGAACTGGCCGAAAAGCATCACCATGATTCCATCGAGTTGGCGGCGTGGTCGCCAGCTCTTCAGCCTCAAGCTTCAGCTTCGTCGCTCGCGAAGCGCTTGCACTCGGCGCGCGCGACGTGCACGCGAGGAGGACCGATCTGGGGCTTGGCCGCGGCGATCTGCGCCAGCCGCGCGCACTGCCCCCCCGCTTCGGCGCCCAGTAAAGCCCAGTAAAGCGGCCGGCGCGCTGACCCCCCCTCCCTTCGCGACAGGAGGTGCGTCGCGCATTCGTCGCCCGTGCGCCGCCCGCGCGTCGGCCGCCGAAAAGGCCAGCCGTCGTGCCCGAGGAAGCGATGGCGCCGATCCACGCCGACGCCGCCGGGCCCCCCCGCAGCCGCCGCGCGCGCAGGCGGGCCGCTCTTGGGCGGAGCCCTGCGCGCCGCAGGCCCTTGCCCTTCGGAGCGGCCTCCGCCCCCTGAGCGGCGTCCTCGGCAGCGTCGGCCAGCGCGGCCGCTCCGCCCCGGCGTTGCTCTCGTCCGGGGGCGCGCGCCCTCGCAGCCTCCTCAGCGAGGTCGCGCCGCCGCGCCTCCCGAGCGGCCCGCCGAGGCCCGCGCCCGCCTGCGCAGGGGGCGGCGGCCGCCGCCAGTGCTGAAGGGGCCCTGGGACACGCAAATAGATGCACACAAATTAAAAGATTCCCTCTATTTCCATATGTTCTAGGTTTTTGTCCCCCCCCCACTTCCCATATTTTCGCAGATTTTCTTGGGAATCGACGATTACTTGCGTCTGTGCTTTTTTCCCCCCCCCTGAAGTGCGGCGCTGGCCCGCCCCGCCCTGGAGACGAGATCTGCCGATCAGGACCTTCGGCGCCGGCAACGAGCAGCGCGTGCGAACGCGTCGCCGGCGCGCGAGAGGGGCGCAGATCCGCTCGCGGGACCGACGGGCCCGCCCCGCGCGTGGCGAGAGGGGCCGTCGTCGTCGACGACTTGCCCCCGCAGGCGTGGCCGTCGTCGTTCCTCACGCAGCGCGTGTAAAATCTCGGCCCCTGCGCCCCCCCCCCCGCCTCCTCCTCCTCCTCCTCCTCCTCCTCCTCCTTCCTCCTCCTCCTCTCCTCCTCCTCCTCCTCCTCCTCCTCTGCCCCGCCTACTCCTCCTCCTCCTCCTCCTCCTCCTCCTCCTCCTCCTTCTCCTCCTCCTCCTCCTCCTCCTCCTTCTCCTCCCCCGCCTCCTCCTCCTCCTCCTCCTCCTCCTCCTCCTGCTCCTCCTCCAGCTGAATCCGCGGCCCCGGCACCAGTTCCCCTTTAGAACTGGTGTCCACCGGGGCCAGGCGCATCGGCCGGAGGTCCACGAGAGAAAAAGGCAGGGGGGCGTGTCCATCCTGGAGGATTTTGTTGGCACCCGGGTGGAAGGCCAAAGACCACCCGGGTGCCCGCGACAGGACACCCCCCCAAAAGCAGTGACAGACAGGGCAGCAGGGAGGAGGGGGCAGGGAGGAGGGGGGGAAAGCGGGGGGGAGCTAATATCCACGGCGCTGGACGCATGCTGTTTAGGACCGGCCCCTTGGAGGGGCCGGCCCCAGGGGCGGCGAAGCGAAGAGGGAGGGGAGACAAGGAGGCGGACGAAGGGAGAGGACGGGGGGCGGGGTCGGCGGTCGTGGGCGCGGGGGAGGCGCTGGTCTCGCGCGGGCAGGCGGTGGCGCTGACCCTCCCCAGCCGGCTGGGGGACCGTCGCTGCTGCTGCCAGCGGCCCAGTGGCGGTGCCTTGCGCTGCGCCGGCGGCGCGGCGTTGCGGGGCCCCCTCAAGCTGAAGGGGCCGGTGGCGAGCAGCAGGGGGAGGCTGCGGGGGGGCCGCCCGCGGCGGCAGGCGCGCCCGTCAGCGCCTGCCGTTGCAGCGCAGGGCGCAGGTAGGCGGCGCGAACCAGGCGACGCTGCCGCTTCAGGCCCCGCGGGCGGCGAGCAGCGCCTCGGCGTTCCCCACCTGGAGGAGGCAGCTGAACTGCTGCCAGGCGTACCGGAGCACCTCGGCTCGCCCAGCGCCCTCCAAGCCGTGGGCCAAGGAGCGCACGTAAGCGACTGCTGCGTCCCCTGGGCGGCCGCCCGTCTCGAAGACGAGAAGAATCAGCTCGCCGCCTGGGTACCTCTGGCGCTTGGCGTCCTCCCGGGTCTGGGCTGCGAGGCCGTCCCGGCCCGAGCGTGCCCGCTGGCGCGACTGCTCGTCGCTGTGCGCGCAGGTGACGCTCGCGTCCAGGTAGACCACGTTCCCCGTGAACGCGTCGCGCGTCGCGACGTCCAGCTTGGCCGCCTCCACCTCCCCCGTGTTCGGGTCGGTCCGGTTCCAGGCCGGGACCAGCTGTTCTGTGGTGGCTGCGTAGCCCGTGACCCTGCGGTGGTAGCCAGCGCAAAAGTCGCGCAGCGCGTCGTGTCTCCCCGTCCTGTAGGGGCCGCAGGGACATTTCAGCGCGTGTCGCCCTCGTCGGTCCAGCACGGCGCCACAGACCGTGCCGCCCTGCTTGCGGAGCTGGCAGCACTCCCCTGGGTCGCAGATGCCGCAGCGCAGCCGGTCGGCGAGGGCCATGGCGAAGTGGGCGTTCGGGACCTTCGCAGGCGTCTCCCCCTCTTTCACGACAGGGATTTCCAGCCATCCGCCAGCCCCGGGACACCCGGCGGAGCGCAGGTCAACGCGGTCGTCCTCCCCCAGCGTCGAGAGCAGTTCGTTGCGCGCCCGCTGTCGCAGCAGCCCGCTCCAGTACCCCTGTTTGCCAGTCTGCGGCTCGTCCAAAAAGCTGGCCCAGTCCACTGCGTCGATGGTGCCGCCGCTCTGCGCCCGCAGCCTCGTTTCCGCTCGCCCAATGGCGTCTGCCACAGCGGGGCAATTGGCCGTGAAGCTCTGCCAGGAGGCTTCACCTAAGCAAGACCGCGCGCTCTTAAGGGTAAGGGCCCAGCTCCCCAAGTACGCCGCCGCGGCCGCTTCTGCGGCCGAGGCCAGGCCGAGCCCTCCGTGCGCGAGCCGGAGAAAGCACTGCGCCTTTTGGCTGGCGTCCAGGGGGCGCCCGACCAAGTCCTCCACTCCGCGGATCATGGCCTCGTCCAGCTGCGTCGTCCAGCCGCCGTCCTCGTAGTGGGCCCGCAAGAGGTGGGTGGCGCACCCGCTGCAATAAGTCTGCAGGAGGAGGAAGCTCTCGCGCGTGCCAAGGCCGGCCGACCGAAGCTCACGGAGGCGCGCGACTAGTGTGTCAGCCGCCCGCGCCGCCTCGTCGCCGTCGGCGCGGTCGTGCACCGCGAGGCGCGCGAGCGGGTCCTCGCGGTCCACCCAAGGGGCGGAGGCGCCCAAACAGCGTAAAGTAGGCTTCCGGAGGCGGGCGAGCCTCGGGGGCAACTGCGTCGCCGCGTCTTGTGTCCAGGCCGCCGTTTTGCTTTCGTTGAGGGTGAGTCCTCCTCCTCCTCCTCCTCCTCTCCTCCCTCCTCCTCCTCCTCCTCCTCCTCCTCCTCCTCCCCCTCCCCCGCCTCCTCCTCCTCCTCCTCCTCCTCCTCCTCCTCCTCCTCCTCCTCCTCCTCCTCCTCGGCGCCCCGGCCGCGGCGACGGCGGCCCCCGGGGCATCCGGCGGGGGAAGCCGCCCGCCGAGGAGGCCCGCCCCCGAGAGCGCGCGAGGTCGGTGCAGGCCTGGCCCCGAAAACTCGCACCACACAGCACCGCAATCCTCGACCTCCTCGACCTGCGCGGGGCCCCGCGGGAGCGAGCCGGCCCCCCGAGCGCGCGCGCGGCGCCCCCGGGCGCCCCCAGGCGCCGGATCGCGCCTTCCCTGGGCCGACCTATCGACGGCGCCGCGGCCGTTCCCGAGGGCGCTGGCCATCGAGGCCCTCCCCAGACCCCCTCGAGTAATGAAAAAATCACGACGGGAGGTTTTTCCTACTTTTCGGCCTCTGGGGGCCCTCGCCGGGCCTCGGGAGCGACAAAAAACGACTCAGGATGCAAAGCCAAAGCCGGTCATGGGGAAAGGGTCGGGACCTCTGGAGGTCGACGCAATGAAAAAATCATTACGTCGGGGGTCTGGGATCGAGGCCCTCGCGCGGGGGTTCAGCGCGATGCCGACGTCGGCGAGGGCCCTCGCGAGGCCCCGGCTGCTCTCCGACCCTGCGCCCAAGAGCTCCGTCGCCGTCGTCGTCGTGGAGGGCCCAGCTGGAGCGGCGTCGGGGATGAGCGCGTTCGCGGCGTCGTCGGCGCAGATCGCAATCCCGACGTCCGCCGTCGCGCCGTCAACCTCGAGAGCCTTTCAACGAGCCTCGGGGTCGGCCTGGGCCTTCTCGAACAGGAAGCGGTTGAGGCCGTGGAGGTAACGTTGGGGGAAGGACCGGGCGGGGTCCGGATGGCCCATCATCTCGCCCGCAGTCGGTCGCGCTGCGACCGGGCCGCCGCGGGCCTCGATCTGGAGGGCGCCCTGGATGGCCCTGGAATGTTGACAACGGGCATCTCCCCAGACATCCGACGTCTCGATTTTTTCGAGGCGCGGGCCCCCGACCTCCCGACCACTTCCCTGGGGCCCGTTTTCCATCCCGAGTCGTTTTTCGACGGCCCCGAGGCCCGGCGAGGGCCCCGAGGGGCCAAAAACTATGCAAAACCTCCGCCCCGATTTTTCGAGACGCCCGACGTCTGGGATAGGGCGTCCAGGGCGAACGGCGTCTCCCTTTGCTCTGCCGAGGGCGCGCGCTCTCGTCGCTCGCCTCCCGCGCGGGAGACGCCCCGCCGCCGCGGGCGCCGCGAGAGACGAAAACGGCGCCCTCGCGCCTGCGTCGGCGCGCGAAGCCGCGGCAGACGTGTGGGGGGGGGCCCTCCCTCCCGCGGCCTCCTCGATTATGCGTTCTACGATTATTTTTGTTATTAGTGTTGGTATTCGTATTAGTATTATTATTATGATGATTATTATTATTTATAATATTATCATCATTAATATTATTAATGATATCATTATTATTGTTATGATTATTTCTCGTGCTATTATTATTCTTATTATTATTATGGATATTCGTAATATTATTAGTATTATTATTATTATTCGTAGTAGTAGTAGTAGTAGTAGTAGTAGTAGTAGTAGTAGTAGTAGTAGTAGTAGTAGTAGTAGTAGTAGTAGTAGTAGTAGTAGTCGTCGTATTATTCTTCTTATCTTATTATTATTATTATTATTATTATTATTATTAGTAGTAGTAGTAGTAGTAGTAGTAGTAGTAGTAGTAGTAATAGTAGTAGTAGTAGTAGTAGTAGTAGTAGTAGTAGTAGTATAGTAGTAGTAGTATAGTAGTAGTAGTATAGTAGTTAGTATTAGTATAGTAGTAGTAGTAGTAGTAGTAGTAGTAGTAGTGTTCGTGCGCTTCTTCTTCTCTTATAACCAATCCGCCGGCCCCCTTGCGGGGTCGCCAGGCTGCAGAGCGAGGGCCTGCTGTTCCCTGCGCCAGTTCCACTTCCCTTCCCCCAAGAGCAGTCCTGCTTCTGTCCTTGCTGTTCCTCTTGCGGAACCGCGCGAGGATGGAAAAAAAAAAAAAAAAAAAAAAAAAAAAAAAAAACCCAAGGATTGCAAACAAAAAACCGAAGGATTGCAAAACAAACCCAGGGTTTTTTTGCAATCCTTCGTTTTTTTTTGTTTGTTTGTTTTTTTGTTGTTGCAGGGTTTTTTGCAATCCAGGGTTTTTTTGTGTGTTTTTTTGCAATCCTTCGGGTTTTTTGCAATCCTTCGTTCAAGGGGGGCCGAAAACCGCGAGGAGGCGGGCGTCGCAGACCTTGCCGGCGGGGCAGCGAGGAGGCGAATCCAGCGCCGGCTCGGGGGGCCGAGCTCGCCGCCCCTCCCGCCGAGGCCCGCGCGCGACGAGACGTCGAAGAGGAGTGGCGCAGCCCGCGCCGTGCGCGGTCGGGGACCTCGGCATCGCCGTTACTTCGCAGCCCGAGACCCAGACCCCCTCGAGCAATGAAATAATCATAACGGGAGGTTTTTCCTACTTTTCGGCCTCTGGGGGCCCTCGCCGGGCCTCGGGAGCGTCGAAAAACGACTCAGGATGTAAAGCCGGTCATGGGGAAAGGGTCGGGATCACTGGAGGTCGACGTAATGAAAAAATCATTACGTCGGGGGTCTGGGGACGAGAGCTGGGACGCCCGGGAGATCTCCAACTGCCTCCAGCTCCCTGCGGCCGCGGGTGGCGCGGGCGCTGCGCCGAGGAGGTGGCGGAGCGCTTCGGCAGAGCCCACGTCGACGACGAGGCAAGGAGGACCGACCAGATGCGCTACGACACCATGCATGTGTGCGCGCCCTCGAGCAGGCGCGGCGCGACCTCGACGGGATCATCCGCGAACCTCGCAGGGCGCCGAAGCGGCGCGCTACACCGGCATGGCCGACGCCGTCGATCGGAGTTCTGGCCCCCCCCCTTGGACCCCGAGCAGTGGCGGCGCTGTCGCCGCGCAGGCGCGGGCCCCGCCGACGCGCCGGAGCACCCGCCAGGCCATCTCCGAGCGCTTCCTGGGCGGCGCCGCCAAACTTCGGTCGAGCGAGGCGCCGAGCAGGTCGTGGTGCGCTGTGGTGGTGATGCTCCGCCCGGGCGGCGCTCTCAGCCCGTCGGTGAGCGCGGAGGTGCGCTCGATGGTGATGTCCTGCGAGGGCTGGCCGATGCGTCGAGTGGTGCGCGCCTCGGGCGAAGCTCGAGCCCCGCGACCTCCTCGGAGGTGGGCACCGCTGCGAGCAGCGCGAAGGCGTCTGGGACGGCATCGAGCGTCCGACCACTGCCTCTCGAGGGAGGTCTTCTCGGCCTCGGCGACCGACGGTCGCGAGAAGTGCTCGTGTGCGGCGGCGGCCGAGAGCGGGGCCGTCGAGCTTCGCGGCTCGTCGGCGGCGGGCCTGAAGCACGCGCGGATCCAGCTCTCCTCGCCGGTGTCAATGACAGACAGCTCTCCTCGCCGGTGTCAATGACAGACTGGTGCGCGGCCCGTGCGATGTCGCAGCAGGCCTCCCTGCCCCGGCGCCGAGCCACGATCCCGTTGCAGTCCCAGGTCTGCCGTGGGCGCACGAAGGCCCCGAAGCAGTGGCGCACACCCACGAACACGGGGCGGTGGTCGCGGTCGTCGAGCGTGCGGATGGGCTGCAGGCGACGCCCCGCTGCACGGAGTACCTTGCAGTGTTGCACGTGGGGAACCAAGCCCACTGGCAGGCGCGAGAAGTCGATGCGGCTCGCGTGGTCGCGCGCCCCGTGGTAGTTGTTGCCAGCTGGATAGAACGTGTCGATGGCGGCCACGTCGCTGTCGTGTAAGAACCAGTGCCACAGGCGCCCCGCGATGCCCTCGTCCAGGTTGTCGCCTTGCCTCCCTGGTGTGATCAGGTCGCCCTCGACGCGATCCTCGGCCCCAAGCCCAGCCTGTCGTTCAGGTCGCAACCGATGAAGGGTGTGCATCTGGTCCCAAGGCTCGCCAGGACGCCACGCGCCCAGGCGACGAGGCCTTGCACAAGCCGTCGGTGTTGGTCGCGTCGATTGCAAAGCGACGGAGGTACGGGGAAGTAGATCACCATGGAGAGGATATCCGGAGTGCTCGACTTCAATGTGATAGCACCGCATCTCCCAGCAAGCCCACCTGGTGGGCTGTAAACCCGTCGTTGGGACATACCAGGGAAACGACGGTGCAGCACGATGCTGACCCCGCAGGCCCTGTTACTGGCTCGCGCCCAGCCGAAAGACGACCCCCAATTGCTCGCACGTGGAAAGAGACTGTGCTGTGAATCCGGCGGTCGCCTCCCCGCCGTGCCAGGAAGAAGAAGAAGAAGAAGAAGAAAAGAAGAAGAAGAAGAAGAAGAAGAAGAAGAAGAAACGCGCCCATGTTGCCGAATTCTCCTGAAGCCTCGTCGGCGCGGACCGCGCCCGTCAAGAAGATGGGGTTGTAGGTGCGCGGTCGAATTCCCCGCGCTGCGCAAGGAACTGCCCCTTGTGCGCCGATGACGGCGGCGTCGCCGTCGGAGGGCATGATGCGCACGTTCGTCTACGGCGGGAAACCGACGACCTGCGCGGGGAGGTCCTCGCTCAGCAGGGGATCGAAGGCCCCAAGAAAAAAAACAAGAAAGTGACATGCTACTTCCCTGGCTACTACCGTGCGAGTGGATGGGCCGTGCTGCCTGAATGCTTCAGCCGTGGCGGCGGCTGGAGGAGGAGGAGGAGGAGGAGGAGGAGGAGAGGAGAGGATAAGGAGGAGTAGGAGAGAGAGGCAGGAGGAGAAAGGAGGAGTGGCAGGTAGGAGGGGGTGGAGGGGGAGGTGAAGGTGCAGGGGGAGGAGAAGGTGGCGGAGGAGGAGGAGGAGAGGAGGATGATGCGGAAGAGGACGTGGACTTCGACTCCTCGGATGACGAAGGCACCTCCGGCGAGTCACCCCCCACTTGCCGGCGATGCAGTAGGTGAGCCTGTAGAGTGGGTGTGGAGTAGTCCTCCTCCTCCCCTCACTCCTCCTCCCTCCTCTCCTCCTCCTCTCCTCCTCCTCCTCCTCCTCCGCCTCCTCCCCTCCCATCCTCCTCCCTCCTCCTCCTCCTCCTCCCTCCTCCTCCTCCACCTCCTCCTCCTCCACCTCCTCCTCCTCCTCCTCCTCCTCCTCCTCCTCCTCCTCCTCCTCCTCCTCCAGCCGCCGCCCTCCCCCTGCCGAGGAGGTGCCAGTTCGAGGTGTCGGCCTCCGCAGGAACTCGGCGTTCCTCCGCACCTCGGCGGCCTTTGCCCGGGCCCGGTCGCTCCTCTGGGCGTCCTCGACCAGCAAGCCGTGCTGCGCGGCGGAGGCGGCCGGGGGGTCCGAGCTGGCCGAGCCCAGGGAAACTCGGCCAAGAGCGCTCCCACTGCAGTCTTCCTCCTCCTCCTCCTCCTTCCACTTCCTCCTCCTCCTCCTCCTCCTCCTTCCACTTCCTCCTCCTTCCCTCCTCTTTTCCCTCCTCCTCCTCCTCCTCCTCCTCCTCCTCCCGTCAAGCGCGGTGCCCAGGCCCCTCCCCGGGTCGGAAGCGTCCAGCTTTTCGGGCCGCGACCAGCCGTGGCGACGAGGGGGGCCCCGTCGCCCCGCTTCCCTGAGACCCAACGCTGCGAACCAGAAACAACACCCCGGAAAATCGCGGCCGGAGCCTCCTCCTCCTCCTCCTCCCTCCTCCTCCTCCTCCCTCCTCCTCCTCCTCCTCCTCCTCCTCCTCCTCCTCCTCCTCCTCCCGTCAAGCGCGGTGCCCAGGCCCCTCCCCGGGTCGGAAGCGTCCAGCTTTTCGGGCCGCGCCCAGCCGTGCCGACGAGGGGGGCCCCGTCGCCCGCTTCCCTGAGACCCAACGCTGCGAACCAGAAACAACATCAAAATCGCGACCGGAGCCTTTGACCTCCTGCGGCACGCTGCGAGCCCGACCGACCTGTGATGGTCCTGGGGCCCAACACGCGTCTCGCTCGAGACGTCCTCAACACATTCTGAACAACAAGCGTTTCGCTCGAGACATCCTCAAACATGATTCCGCCGGCCTCCTTCAAACTCGTCATTTATCGCGAAATAATTCCGCCGGCCTCCTTCAAGTCGATTCCAGGGGTAAACAGCTAAAAGAGAACCCTTCAGGGCCGAGCCCTTTCCGGAAGAATGCAACGCCCAGGTCTCAGGGTGCCAGGGGGGGCGGAACCAGTGCTGGGCCGCCTCGTGCTGACTCCAGATCCACCGTACTTCGTAAGATTTTTACCTAACAGCTCTTGCTGATAGGTTTCTAGTGGTCTCAAAAGAGAGCATCATGACTCCTCAGGGGGGTCTGGGCGGGACCCGGACAGGCTGCCGCCGAAGCTGCCGCCGAAGCCGAAATCGCTTGGGACATCCTCGCAAAATCGCTCTTGGTGCTCCCAGAACTCCATTCCCGGGCCACATTTTGGATGCCCGGAGCCAACTATAGGCCACTTCGTGCTCTTCGAGTTCCCAGAACTCCATTCCCGGGCCACATTTTGGATGCCCGGAGCCAACTGTAGGCCACTTCGTGCTCTTCGATTCCCAGAACTCCATTCCCGGGCCACATTTTGGATGCCCGGAGCCAACTGTAGGCCACTTCGTGCTCTTCAAGTTCCCAGAACTCCATTCCTGGGCATGATTTTGAATGCCCGGAGCCAACTGTAGGCCACTTCGTGTTCTTCTAGTTCCCAGAACTCCATTCCTGGGCCACATTTTGAATGCTGAGGCAGGCTGATGCTGCGGCTGAGGCAGGCTGAGGCTGAGGCAGGCTGAGGCTGAGGCCGAGGCTGAAGGCAGACTGAGGCTGAGGCTGAAGCAGGCTGAGGCTGAGGCTGAGGCAGGCTGAGGCTGAGGCTGAGGCAGGCTGATGCTGAGGCAGGCTGAGGCTGAGGCTGAGGCTGATGCAGGCTGAGGCTGAGGCAGGCTGAGGCTGAGGCCGAGGCTGAAGGCAGACTGAGGCTGAGGCTGAAGCAGGCTGAGGCTGAGGCTGAGGCAGGCTGAGGCTGAGGCAGGCTGAGGCTGAGGCTGAGGCTGAGGCAGGCTGAGGCTGAGGCTGTGACTGCGACTGCCGTTGCCGCTGCGACTGTCATCGCGAATGCGACTCGCGAATGCGACTACGACTGCGAGAACAGCAGAATTCTACAACTGGATTTTCATCTGAATCTTAAGGGGAATGCTTTCAGATATGTTTTTACACATCGCTATTAGGTTGCTTTGCCGGGATAATCCAGCTCACAACTGTGTCGGAAATGTGCCCCGAACGATGCGAAACAATGATCGACCCACGAACCCGGAAAGGAACATAGAAATGTAAGACATGGCAACAAGTCAAAGACACCTGATTGGGCGACGGGCAAACGCAATGATGAGTGTATCGATGTTGATGTACCGTGCCGAGAGCTGTGCTGTGCTGTGCCGTGCTGAATTGCGATGTGCTATGCCGCGATTGTGCTCTATAGCGTTGTGGATCGAGTCCTCCTTTGCATCCGAGTCCTGACCGATCTGATCTGGGTCGTAAGCTCGAGCTGCCTGAGCACATAGTAGCTGCCCTAAAGCTGATTAGCAAGGAGACATGCTAGGAGGACGCGCCGCGGACCGTCCCAAGGGACGCGCCAGGCGACGTGCCAGGGGACGTGCCATGGGGACGCACCGCGGGACGTGCCAAGGGGACGCGCTACGGAACGTGCCAATGGATGTGCCACGGGACGTGACAGGGGACGCGCCGCGCGACGAGCCAGGGGGACTCGCCACGGGACGCGCCACGGAACGTGCCAGGGAATGTGACAGGTTGCAATGCCGAGTGTATCGATCTTGATGTACCGTGCCGAGGGCTGTGCTGTGCTGCGCCGTGCTGAACTGCGATGTGCCATGCCGCGATTGTGCTCTACAGTGTTGTGGATCGAGTCCTCCTTTGCGTCCGAGTCATGACCGAACTGATCTGGATCTTAAGCTCGAGCTGCCTGAGCACATAGTAGCTGCCCTAGAGCTGAATAGCAAGGAGACATGCCAGGAGGACGCGCCGCGGACCGTCCCAAGGGACGCGCCAGGCGACGTGCCAGGGGACGTGCCATGGGAACGCACTGCGGGACGTGCCAAGGGGACGCGCTACGGAACGTGCCAATGGACGTGCCAGGGGACGCGCTCCCACGGCCACGATCCCTCGTAAATTACGCTGCGTCCGCGCTCCCAGGGCCACGATCCCTTGTAAATTACATTGGGGTCGCACTCCCAGGGCCCCAACCACTTGTAAATTACGCTGCGTCCGCGCTCCCAGGGCCACGATTCATCGTAAATTACGCTGCGTCCGAGCCCCCAGGGCCCCGATCCCTAGTATTCTACGCTGCGCCCGCGCTCCAAGGGCTACGATCCCTTCTAAATTACATTGCGTCCGAGCTCCCAAGGGACCGACCCCTCGTAAATTACGCTGCGCCCGCGCTCCGAGGGCCACGATCCTTCGTAAATTACACGTGGTCCGCGTTCCCAACGCCACGATCCCTCGCAGATTACGCCGCGTCCGCGCTCCCAGGGCCTCCTGGGGCATGCTGGGGCGCCCAGATCCCTCAAGTCTTGCCAAACAAGCGTTTCGCTCGAGACATCCTCGATGTTTTGGCGCGGGGGGCGCACCATCCTCGAGCGGGCACGCAAAAACTCAACACTGTCACGCTAAATCCTGGAAAAACATGATGGACCCACGAACCCGGAAAGGGATATAGACATGTGCAGCATGGTCACGTTTTCACGATACCCAACTGGGCGACACCCCACGAAACATCCCACGAGACACCCCGCGAAACATCCCACGAGACACCTCACGAAACATTCCACGAGACACCTCACGAAACATTCCACGAGACACCCCGTGAAACATTCCACGAGACACCCCGTGAACAGGCAACCACTCAACCAGACACACCACGAAACATTCCACGGGGGTGCGACTGGGTGTGGTCGTGCTTGGGTGTGGTCGTGCTGGGGTGTGGTCGTGCTGGGGAGTGGTCGTGCTGGGGAGTAGTCGTGCTGGGGGGTGGTCGTGTTGGGGGGTAGTCGTGCTGGGGGTGTGGTCGTGCTGGGGGTGGTCGTGCTGGGGCGTGGTCGTGCTGGGGCGTGGTCGTGCTGGGGCGTGGTCGTGCTGGGGCGTGGTCGTGCTGGGGTGAGGTCGTGCTGTGGTGAGGTCGTGCTGGGGTGTGGTCGTGTTGGGGTGTGGTCTTGCTGGGGTGGCGTCGTGCTGGGGTGGCGTCGTGCTGGGGTGCGGTCGTGCTGGGGTGTGGTTGTGCTGGGGTGGGGTCGTGCTGGGGCGTGGTCGTGCTGGGGTGTGGTCGTGCTCGGGTGTGGTCGTGCTGGGGTGTGGTCGTGCTACGGTGGGGTCGTGCATTTCGTTCGAGACATCTTTCCGAAATTCAGCGAAATCCTAGAATAACAAACGAATTAGTCGAGACATCATCGAAATTCCTGCGCGCGGGGCGCTTTTCCGCGTCGCGGTCGGCTCTGCAAAACCAGCGTTAAACGTTTCGATAGAGACATCCTTCGACCAAATTCTGAAAAAAGCGTTTCGCTCGAGACTTCCCAACTCTGCAAAACCAGCGTCTGCTCGAGACATCTCAACAAAATTTGAAAAACAAGCGTTTCGCTTCGAGACATCCTAAAAATAATTTTCGCGGGCTCCTTCGACCTCGATATTTATCGGGAAAGAATCCGCCGGGTCTTCAAGTTGGGCACGGCAGGTGGACAGGTTTAACATACTAAAAGATACCCTGGGCACTTTGTCTTTCCGGGTGGATAAAAAAACGATGTAGTCGAGAATCGTTCGAAACTCCTGCGCGCGGGACGCGGCACGCGACGAGACGTCCCGGAATTCCTGCGCGCGTCGGGGTTCCAGACATTCGTTTTACTACAGCTCTTGATTGATAGGATGACTCTCAGGGGGGTCTGGGCGGGACCAGATGGGCTGCCGCAGCGGTGCCGCCCGCATTCGTTTTTCGCAAACAGTCAGCACACTTCGTGGTCTTCGAGTTCCCAGAACTCATTCCCGGGCCAGATTTTGGATGCCCGGAGCCAACTGTAGGCCACTTCGTGGTCTTCGAGTTCCCAGAACTCCTTTCCCGGGCCACATTTTGGATGCCCGGAGCCAACTGTAGGCCACTTCGTGGTCTTCGAGTTTCCAGAACTCCATTCCCGGGCCACATTTTGGGTGCCCGGAGCCAACTGTAGGCCACTTCGTGGTCTTCGAGTTCCCAGAACTCCACTCACTCCCGGGCCACATTTTGGATGCCCGGAGGCTGAGGCGCTGAGGCTGAGGCTGACGCTGAGGCAGGCTGAGGCAGACGCTGAAGCCGGCTGATGCTCAGGCAGGCTGAGGCTGAGGCTGAGGCTGAGGCAGGCTGAGGCAGGCTGAGGCTGAGGCCGAGGCTGAAGGCAGACTGAGGCTGAGGCTGAAGCAGGCTGAGGCTGAGGCTGAGGCAGGCTGAGGCTGAGGCATGCTGAGGCTGAGGCTGAGGCAGGCTGAGGTTGAGGCTGTGACTGCGACTGCCGTTGCCGCTGCGACTGTCATCGCGAATGCGACTACGACTGCGAGAACATCAGAATTCTACAACTGGATTTTCATCTGAATCTTAAGGGGGATGCTTTCAGATATGCTTCTACACATCGCTGTTAGGTTGCTTGTGGGAATTATCCACCAGCCCTTTGGCGTGAGTGGTTTAGAGAGCCCTCTCTGTCCTCAACCCCCCTTCTTCCCCTTCGGGGAGGGGTTTACCCCTCCCCCTACCCCCTACCCCTGGGCCTGGAGAGGGCGCCCCGCGGGTCGTTGGAGGGGTCTTTTTCGACTCCTGGGAGGTTGATGATCGGGACCAGAACGGGAAGGAATGTAGAACGTAACTCGTGGCAGCGTTTTAAAGACACCGGATTGGGTAAGGGCATGCCTACTGAAAGTTATCGATCTTGATGTACCGTGCCGAGGGCTGTGTTGTGCTGCACCGTGCTGAATTGCGATGTGCCATGCCGCGGTTGTGCTCAATAGCGTCGTGGATCGAGCCCTCCTTTGCATCCGAGTCCTGACCGAACTGATCTGGATCTTAAGCTCGAGCTGCCTGAACACATAGTAGCTGCCCCAGAGCTAATTGACAAGGGGAACATGCCAGGAGGACGCGCCGCGAAACGTCCCAAGGGATGCGCCAGGCAACGTGCCAGGGGACGTGCCATGGGGTCGCACCGCGGGACGTGCCAAGGGGACGCGCTACGGAACGTGCCAATGGATGTGCCACGGGATGTGCAGGGGACGCGCGACGCGACGTGCCAGGGGGACTCGCCAAAGGACGCCCCACGGAACGTGCCAAGGAACGTGCCAAGTTGCAATGCTGAGTGTATCGACCTTGATGTACCGTGCCGAAATCAGTGCTGTGCTGCGCCGTGCTGAATTGCGATGTGCCATGGCGCGATTGTGCTCTATAGCCTCGTGGATCGAGTCCTCCTTTGCATTCGAGTCCTGACCGAACTGATCTGGATCTTAAGCTCGAGCTGCCTGAACACATAGTAGCTGCCCCAGAGCTAATGGACAAGGGGAACATGCCAGGAGGACGCGCCGCGAAACGTCCCAAGGGATGCGCCAGGCGACGTGCCAGGGGACATGCCATTGGGTCGCACCGCGGGAGTTGCCAAAGGGGACGCGTACGGAACGTGCCAATGGATGTGCCTAGGGATGTGCCAGGGGACGCGCCACGGCGACGGCTTGTGGGACTGCCAGGGACTGCCCCTGAGCACGTGCCAAGTGACGGGCAAGTGCAATGCTGATTGTATCGATCTTGATGTACGGTGCCGAGGGCTGTGCTGTGCTGCACCGTGCTGAATTGCGATGTGCCATGCCGCGGTTGTGCTCTATAGCGTCGTGGATCGAGTCCTCCTTTGCATCCGAGTCCTGACCGAACTGATCTGGATCTTAAGCTCGAGCTGCCTGAACACATAGTAGCTGCCCCAGAGCTAATGGACAGGGGACCATGCCAGGAGGACGCGACGCAGAACGTTTCAAGGGACGCGCCAAGCGACGTGCCAAGGGACGTGCCATGGGGACGCACCGCGGGACGTGCCAAGGGGACGCGCTACGGAACGTGCTGGGACAAGCGTTTCGCTCGAGACATCCTGTCAAAATCATCTGAATTCCTACGCGCGGGACGCTGCACGCGCGAGACATCCTCGGAATTCCTGCGAGCGGGACGTGAAAACAAGCATTTCGCCTGAGACATCCTTTGTATTCTGGCCCCCCACGAGGCCACCGCTCGAGACATCCTCCAATTTTGCAAAACCAGCGTTTCGCTCGAGACATCCTCAACAAATTATGAAAAACAAGCGTTTCGCTCGAGACATACTGTCAAAATCCCAAGAATCCAAATACCCGCGCGCGGGACGCGGCACGCGCGAGACATCCTTGGAATTCCTGCGCGAGGGGCGTTTTTCCGTGTCGCGGTCGGCTCTGCAAAACCAGCGTGTCGCTCGAGACATCCTCAACAAATTCTGAAACCAAGCGTTTCGCTCGAGACATCCCCAACTCTGCAAAACCAGCGTCTCGCTCGAGACATCCTCAACAAATATTGAAAAACAAGCGTTTCGCTAGGGACATCCTCAAATTTTAATTCGCCGGCCCTCTTCCCACTCGTTATTTATCGCAAAAGAAATTCGCCGGCCCTCTTCCCGTCAAACCCGGGGGGAAACCATCTAAAAGAGAACCCTGGGCTCAAGCCCTTTCCGGGAAAAAGGGGAGCCCACAACCGCCTGGTTACCACGCCCAAATCGGCCACGGGGGGGGGGGCGTGGGACACGTAAAAACATGATGGACCCACGAACCCGGAAAGGGATATAGACATGTGGAGCATGGACACGTTTTCACGATACCCAACTGGGCAACACCTCACGAAACATCCCACGAGACACTTCACGAAACATCCCACGAGACACCCCACGAAACATTCCACGAGACACCTCACGAAACATTCCACGAGACACCCCGCGAAACATTCCACGAGACACCCACGAAACATTCCACGACGACAGGCAACCACTCAACCAAGGCGGTGTGGTCGTGCTGGGGAGTGGTCGTGCTGGGGTGTGGTCGTGCTGGGGGGTGGTCGTGCTGGGGGGTGGTCGTGCTGGGGGGGGGGGCGGGCTGGGGGGTGGTTCGTGCTGGGTGTGGTCGTGCTGGGGAGTGGTCGTGCTGGGGTGTGGTCGTGCTGGGGGGTGGTCGTGCTGGGGGGTGGTCGTGCTGGGGGCGTGGTCGTGCTGGGGGGTGGTCGTGCTGGGGCGTGGTCGTGCTGGGGCGTGGTCGTGCTGGGGCGTGGTCGTGCTGGGGTGTGGTCGTGCTGTGGTGAGGTCGTGCTGGGGTGTGGTCGTGCTGGGGTGGGGTCCTGCTGGGGTGTGGTCGTGCTGGGGTGTGGTCGTGCTGGGGTGGGGTCGTGCTTGGGTGGGGTCGTGCTGGGGTGTGGTCGTTCTGGGGTGTGGTCGTGCTGGGGTGTGGTCGTGCTAGGGTGGGGTCGTGCTGGGGTGGGGTCGTGCTGGGGTGTGGTCGTGCTGGGGTGTGGTCGTGCTGGGGTGTGGTCGTGCTGGGGCGTGGTCGTGCTGGGGCGTGGTCGTGCTGGGGTGGGGTCGTGCTGGCGTGTGGTCGTGCTGGGGTGGTCCGCACCATGTGATTTATCGATCGGGTTGTGCTGGGGTGTGGTCGTGCTGGTGCTGGGGTGTGGTCGTGCTGGGGTGTGGTCGTGCTGGGGTGTGGTCGTGCTGGGGAGTGGTCGTGCTGGGGTGTGGTCGTGCTGGGGCGTGGTCGTGCTGGGGGGTGGTCGTGCTGGGGGTGTGGTCGTGCTGGGGGGGGTCGTGCTGGTCGTGCTGGGGCGTGGTCGTGCTGGGGCGTGGTCGTGCTGGGGTGGTCGGTCGTGCTGTGGTGAGGTCGTGCTGGGGTGTGGTCGTGCTGGGGTGTGGTCTTGCTGGGGTAGGGTCGTGCTGGGGTCGGGTCGTGCTGGGGTGTGGTCGTGCTGGGGTATGGTCGTGCTGGGGTGGGGTCGTGCTGGGGTGGGGTCGTGCTGGGGTCTGGTCGTGCTGGGGTGTGGTCGTGCTGGGGTATGGTCGTGCTAGGGTGGGGTCGTGCATTTCGCTCGAGACATCCTGCCAAAATTCCAGGAAATCGTACAAAAACAAAGGAATTAGTCGAGACATCATCGAAATTCCTTCGCGCGGGGCGCTTTTCCGCGTCGCGGTCGGCTCTGCAAAACAAGCGTTTCGCTCGAGACATCCTCGGCAAACTCTGCGGAGCAAGCGTTTCGCTCGAGACATCCTCAACACACGAAAAAGTGGCCCGCACCCTGTGATTTATCGATCGGGATTTCAAAAACAAGCGTTTCGCTCGAGACATCCTCAAATTTTAATTCGCCGGCCTCCTTCGACCTCGTTATTTATCAGGGAAAAAATTCGCCGGCCTCCCTCAAGTTGGCACCGGGGGACAGGTTTACCTACTAAAAGAGAACCCTGGGCCCACGCCCTTTCCGGGAATATATGAAGGTCGCGCCCCCGAGGCCATCACCCGTCGTAAATTACCCCATGCTCGGGCCCCCGAGGCCACGAACACGTGTGCATTATACAGTTGGGGCCTAACCCCTGGAAAAGTATACGATGTTCGCGTCACCGAAGCCAGAAACCCTCGCAGAATAATGCCGTGCTCGCACTGCCGAAGCCAACAGTGCTCCAAGGTGCCCGAAGAGTTTTCGAAGACGGCCCAAGAGGGCCCCAAGCGGCAAGAGCGCTCCAAGAGGCCTCCCGAGAAAGCCCCAAGAGGCCAACATTGACGATGTTACGACAGTTTCTGAAGGATGTTGGCCTTCTCGCATCTTCGGCTTTCCCACGCTCCAAGACGGCTCAAGAAGCTCCCAAGACTGCCCCATGACGGCCCAAAACGACTCCAAGAGGACCCAAGAAGCGCTTAAGACAGCCCATGAGGGCCCCAAGACGGCCCCAAGAGGGGCCCAAGCATGGGACCACGAACCGACTGTTCTATATTCGCGCCCCGAGAGGCCCCCAGGAGACCCCAAGATGCCGCCAAAAGGCATCAAGAGGCCTCAAGAGGCCCAAAACGAGACCAAGAGGCCTCCAAGAGGCCCAAGAGATGCTCCACGAGGTCCGAGAGGTCCCCAATCGGCACCCACACCGCCTCCAAGAGGCCCCCGAGAGGCCCCCCATGAAACATTCCACGAGACACCCCACGAGCAGGCAACCACTCAACCAGACACCCCACGAAACATTCCACGGGGGTGCGACTGGGTGTGGTCGTGCTGGGGTGTGGTCGTGCTGGGGTGTGGTCGTGCTGGGGAGTGGTCGTGCTGGGGTGTGGTCGTGCTGGGGGGTGGTCGTGCTGGGGGGTGGTCGTGCTGGGGGGTGGTCGTGCTGGGGGGTGGTCGTGCTGGGGCGTGGTCGTGCTGGGGCGTGGTCGTGCTGGGGCGTGGTCGTGCTGGGGTGTGGTCGTGCTGTGGTGAGGTCGTGCTGGGGTGTGGTCGTGCTGGGGTGTGGTCTGGCTGGGGTGGGGTCGTGCTGGGGTGTGGTCGTGCTGGGGTGTGGTCGTGCTGGGGGGTGGTCGTGCTGTGGTGGGGTCGTGCTGGGGTGTGGTCGTGCTGGGGTGTGGTCGTGCTGGGGTGTGGTCGTGCTGGGGTGTGGTCGTGCTAGGGTGGGGTCGTGCTGGGTGGGGTCGTGCTGTGGTGTGGGTCGTGCTGGGGTGGTGGTCGTAGCCTGGGGTGTGTCGTGCTTGGGTGGTGGTACAGTGCTGGGGTGTGGGGTCGTGCTGGGGTGGGGTCGTGCTGGGTTGTCGTGCTGGGGTGGTCCGCAGCCCTGTTGATTTATCGATCGGTCGTGCTGGGTTGTGGGCGTGCTGGGGTGTGGTCGTGGCTGGGGTGTGGTTCGTGCGAGGTGTGTTCGTGCTTGGGTGTGGTCGTGCTGGGTAGCGTGGTCGTGCTGGGCGTGGTCCGTGCTGTGTGTTGGTCTGCTGAAGGTGTGGTCGTGCTGAGGTTCCGCCCCCTGTGATTTATCGATCGGGATTTCAACATGATGGACCCCACGAAACCCGGAAGGGATATAGACATGCGCAGCATGGTCACGTTTTCACGATACGCAACTGGGCGACACCTCACGAAACACCCCACGAGACACCCCGCGAAACATACCACGAGACACCTCGCGACACATTCCACGAGACACCTCGCGAAACATTCCACGAAACACCCCGTGAAACATTCCACGAGACACCCCACGAAACATCACGAGACACACCACTAAACATTCCACGAGACACCCCAGAAACATTCCACGGTGGTGCGCATTGGGGTGTGGTCGTGCTGGGTGTGGTCCCCTGCTGGGGTGTGGGTCGTGCTGGGGGTGGTCTGACTGGGGTGGTCGTGCTGGGGGGGTGGTCGTGCTGGGGAAGTTGGTCGTGCTGGGGAGTGGTCGTGCTGGGGCGTGGTCGTGCTGGGGCGTGATCACAGTGCTGGGGAGTGGTCGTGCTGTTGTGGTGTGGAGGTCGTGCTGGAGTGTGGTCGTGCTGTGGTGAGGTCGTGCTGGGGTGTGGTCGTGCTGGGGTGTGGTCTTGCTGGGGTAGGGTCGTGCTGGGGTCGGGTCGTGCTGGGGTGTGGTCGTGCTGGGGTGTGGTCGTGCTGGGGTGTGGTCGTGCTGGGGTGTGGTCGTTCTTGGGGGGTGGTCGTGCTGGGGGGTGGTCGTGCTGGGGCGTGGTCGTGCTGGGGCGTGGTCGTGCTGGGGCGTGGTCGTGCTGGGGTGGGGTCGTGCTGGGGTGTTGGGTCGTGCTGGGGTGTGGTCGTGCTGGGGGGTGGTCGTGCTGGGGGGGTGGTCGTGCTGGGAGGGGGTCGTGCTGGGGAGTGGTCGTGCTGGGGCGTGGTCGTGCTGGGGCGTGATCGTGCTGGGGAGTGGTCGTGCTGTGGTGAGGTCGTGCTGGGGTGTGGTCGTGCTGGGGTGTGGTCTTGCTGGGGTGGGGCCGTCCTGGGGTGGGGTCGTGCTGGGGTGGGGTCCTGCTGGGGTGTGGTCGTGCTGGGGTGTGGTCGTGCTTGTGTGTGGTTCGTGCTGGGGGTGTGGGTCGTTGTGTGGTGTGATCGTGCTGGGGTGTGGTCGTGCTAGGGTGGGGTCGTGCTGTTGGTGGGGTCGTGCTGGGGTGGGGGTGCGACTGGGTGTGGTCGTGCTGGGGTGTGTTCGTGCTGGGGTGTGGTCGTGCTGGGGAGTGGTCGTGCTGGGGGGTGGTCGTGCTGGGGCGTGGTCGTGCTGGGGCGTGGTCGTGCTGGGGCGTGGTCGTGCTGGGGTGTGGTCGTGCTGTGGTGAGGTCGTGCTGGGGTGTGGTCGTGCTGGGGTGTGGTCTTGCTGGGGTGGGGTCGTGCTGGGGTGGGGTCCTGCTGGGGTGTGGTCGTGCTGGGGTGTGGTCGTGCTGGGGTGGGGTCGTGCTGGGGTGGGGTCGTGCTGGTGTGGTCGTTCTGGGGTGTGATCGTGCTGGGGTGTGGTCGTGCCAGGGTGGGGTCGTGCTGGGGTGGGGTCGTGCTGGGGTGTGGTCGTGCTGGGGAGTGGTCGTGCTGGGGTGTGGTCGTGCTGGGGGGTGGTCGTGCTGGGGGGTGGTCGTGCTGGGGGGGTGGTCGTGCTGGGAGGTGGTCCTCAGAATTCAGGTCCCCAGGAGATGACAATCTATAACACAAAACAAGCGTTTCGCTCGAGACATCCTCACCATTTTCTGAAAAACAAGCGTTTCGCTCGAGACATCCTCAAATTTTAATTCGCGGGCGCTCAAAAACAAGCGTTTCGCTCGAGACATCCTCTAATTTTAATTTTCGGGCTCGTTATTTATCAGGGAAAAATTCGCCGGCCTCCTTCGACCTCGTTATTTATCAGGGAAAAAATTCGCCGGCCTCCTTCAAGTTGGCACCGGGGGATTAGGTTTACCAACTAAAAGAGAACCCTGGGCTCGAGCCCTTTCCGGGAACAAGCGTTTCGCTCGAGACATCCTCAAATTTTAATCTGCCGGCCTCCTTCGACCTCGATATTTATCAGGGAAAAAATCCGCCGGCCTCCTTCAAGTTGGCACCGGGGGACAGGTTTACCAACTAAAAGAGAACCCTGGGCCGGCGCCCTTTCCGGGAACATGATGGACCCACGAACCCGGAAAGGGATATAGACATGTGGAGCATGGACACGTTTTCACGATACCCAACTGGGCAACACCTCACGAAACATCCACGAGACACTTCACGAAACATCCCACGAGACACCTCACGAAACATTCCACGAGACACCTCACGAAACATTCCACGAGACACCCCGCGAAACATTCCACGAGACACCCCACGAAACATTCCACGACGACAGGCAACCACTCCACCAAGGCGGTGTGGTCGTGCTGGGGAGTGGTCGTGCTGGGGTGTGGTCGTGCTGGGGGGTGGTCGTGCTGGGGGGTGGTCGTGCTGGGGGGGTGGTCGTGCTGGGGGGTGGTCGTGCTGGGGCGTGGTCGTGCTGGGGCGTGGTCGTGCTGGGGCGTGGTCGTGCTGGGGCGTGGTCGTGCTGGGGCGTGGTCGTGCTGGGGTGTGGTCGTGCTGTGGTAAGGTCGTGATGGGGTGCGGTCGTGCTGGGGTGTGGTCTTGCTGGGGTGGGGTCGTGCTGGGGTGTGATCGTGCTGGGGTGGGGTCGTGCTGGGGTGTGGTCGTGCTGGGGTGTGTTCGTGCTAGGGTGGGGTCGTGCTGGGGTGGGGTCGTGCTGGGGAGTGGTCGTGCTGGGGTGTGGTCGTGCTGGGGTGTGGTCATGCTGGGGCGTGGTCGTGCTGGGGTGGGGTCGTGCTGGGGTGGGGTCGTGCTGGGGTGGGTTCGTGCTGGGGTGCTCCGCACCCTGTGATTTATCGATCGGGTCGTGCTGGGGTGTGGTCGTGCTGGGGTGTGGTCGTGCTGGGGTGTGTCGTGCTGGGGTGTGGTCGTGCTGGGGTGTGGTCGTGCTGGGGAGTGGTCGTGCTGGGGTGTGGTCGTGCTGGGGTGTGGTCGTGCTGGGGAGTGGTCGTGCTGGGGGGGTGGTCGTGCTGGGGGGTGGTCGTGCTGAGGCGTGTTCGTGCTGGGGCGTGGTCGTGCTGAGGCGTGGTCGTGCTGGGGTGTGGTCGTGCTGTGGTGAGGTCGTGCTGGGGTGTGGTCGTGCTGGGGTGTGTCTTGCTGGGGTAGGGTCGTGCTGGGGTCGGGTCGTGCTGGGGTGTGGTCGTGCTGGGGTATGGTCGTGCTGGGGTGGGGTCGTGCTGGGGTGGGGTCGTGCTGGGGTCTGGTCGTGCTGGGGTGTGGTCGTGCTGGGGTATGGTCGTGCTAGGGTGGGGTCGTGCATTTCGCTCGAGACATCCTGCCAAAATTCCAGGGAATCGTACAAAAACAAACGAATTAGTCGAGACATCATCGAAATTCCTTCGCGCGGGGCGCTTTTCCGCGTCGCGGTCGGCTCTGCAAAACAAGCGTTTCGCTCGAGACATCCTCGGCAAACTCTGCGGAGCAAGCGTTTCGCTCGAGACATCCTCAACACACGAAAAAGTGTCCCGCACCCTGTGATTTTTCGATCGGGATTTCAAAAACAAGCGTTTCGCTCGAGACATCCTCAAATTTTAATTCGCCGGCCTCCTTCGACCTCGTTATTTATCAGGGAATAAATTCGCCGGCCTCCCTCAAGTTGGCACCGGGGGACAGGTTTACCAACTAAAAG
>CAUYUJ010017400.1:97016-129922 GCA_963575745.1 Prorocentrum cordatum | reverse complement strand
TCAGCATCAGCAATCGCATCAGCATCAGCATCAGCATTCATCATCATCATCAGCATCAGCATCATCATCATCATCATCATCATCATCATCATCATCATCATCATCATCATCATCATCATCATCATCTTCATCATCGTCCGCCTCCTTCTCCCCCTCCTCCTCCTCCTCTTCCTTCGCCTCCTCCTCCTCCTCCTCCTCCTCGTCCCCCTCTTCCGCCTCCTCCTCCTTCTCCTCCTTCTCCTCCTCCTCCTCCTCCTCCTCCGTCCCCTCCTCCTCCATTCCTCTTCCTTATGAATAACTTCTCCCTGCCGCACTCTGAGGCCAGTATTTAGGGCGGGCTGGGCGTTTCGCCTGAGACTTCCTCACTACCATGACTCTGAAGCTTGACAAATGGCAACAGTCTCGCAGGTGGAGGGCGGGTGGTTTTCAAAATGTGGCTCTCGCCTTAGCACCGCGCACATTCGCTTTAAACAGGTTACAAGACTTTCACAGATTCTCATCCTCATCGGACCAGAAATGGCGTTTTGAACGATTCAAGATTATGCGGGCGCAACAGTTATGTTGATTCGCGGTGTCAAAGTCCCCAAATTGGCGTGCTGGCACGATTCCAGATCTTCAGGACGCAGCAGTCAGGTTGAACCGTGGCGTTGAAATCCCGAGAACAATGTTCTGGCATGCTTCAAGGTCTTCAAACGGTTGTCTTCCAACGAGGCAAATCCCTAAATGGAAATGCGCCGTTGAAGGGGCCTATGAAGAAGGAGCTTGGAGGGAGGGTTTGTTCCAACATCGTCGATGGCTCTGGGGCTTATGCTGGTCCTCCTCCTCCTTCTCCTCCTTCTCCTCCTCCTCCTCCCTCCTCCTCCCTCCTCCTCCTCCTCCTCCTCCTCCTCCTCCTCGTGCGTGCCTTCGTCGGCGTCGTGCGCGCGCTCCTGCTCGAGGCTCCAGGGGGACGCGCCTCGAGGGGCCCTCGCCGAGGAGCGCACACGTCCGAGCGGTGCCGAGCCTTCCGCGCCAGGCCGAGCGGATTCTGGACGAACAACGACACACATGTTCTCAACATGCTCAAACACGGTCAACACATCATAATGGTAATAGTAATAGTAGTAGTAGTAATAATAATATAACAATAATAATAATACTAATACTAATACTAATAATCAATAAATAAATAAATAAATAAATAAATAAATAAATAAATACATAAATAAATAAATAAATAAATAATAGCAACAAGCATAGTAATAATAGTAAGACTAGTAATACTAGTGATACATAATAATAATACTAATAATAATAATGATCATAATGATAATTATACACAAAATGTAATATTATTATTATAATAAGTAGTAATAATAATAGTAATAATACTAATAACAACACTAATAATAGCAATACTAGTAATAATGGTAATACGAGTAATACTGATAATAAAACAAATCGTCCCCCCGCCCAGTAGTTGTCTGCCATGTCTGAAGACTCCTCCTGTGGAGAGACAGGCCCGACTCGAGCCAGGCCTTCACGCCCTCCGGCAGCCCGTGCCCTTGGTCACCGAGCCCTGCGCGCCTCGGACTGCGCGGAAGCGCGGCCGCCTCCGTGCCCTCGCGCCGCGAACGAGGCGCACCCTACAAGCAAAAAAAAAAAAAACGTGCAGCAAGCGCACACGGGGGAGGGATCGCACAGGGCAGGGCTGCCTGGTGAGGAGGAGGAGGAGGAGGAGGAGGAGGAGGAGGAGGAGGAGGAGGGAGCGCCGAAGGCTGCTTGAGCCAGCGCGCCAGCATGGGCTGGAGCATCCGTGGTCCCCCCCCCAGACATCGGGCGTCTCGAAAAAATCGAGGCGGAGGTTTTTCACAATTTTCGGCCTCTCGGGGGCCCTCGCCAGGCCTCGGGACCGTCAAACAACGACTCGGGATGAAAAACCGGCCCTGGGGAAGTGGTCGGGAGGTCGGGTGCCCGTGTCCCGAAAAAATCGAGACGTCGGATGTCTGGGCCCCTTGGTCCCCGTCTCCCTCGCCGAGCTCTCCCGTGCCCTTGCTAGCCGCAGCCACTGCACGCTTCCTCTACTCAGACACCGGGGGTTGGAGCGTTCTTGTTCCTCGTCCTCCTCCGCCTCCTCCTCCTCCTCCTCCTCCACCTCCTCCTCCTCCTCCTCCTCCTCCCTTGGACCCTGTCGCCCTCGCACAGCCCTCCCATGCCCTTGCCAACACCCCTCGCCGCGACCACCGCACGCTTCCAGTAGCCAGGACGGACTGCGCGCAACTCGGACGGCATCTGCACGAAGCAGGCGGCACCAGTGGAGGGGAAGAGAACGGTGACCATGACCAAGACCGAACGCGGAAACGTCGTGCCGATCTTGGCCACCGTCCATCTCGGTCAAAGTCGAATCGTGGACCATTCCCGCGAATCGCCGGCGGCCGGCATGGACCATGGCCAAGATCGGCGTCGACGAGATCCCGCGACACCTTGCTCATGGTCGCCGATCCTCTCCCCTGCGGGGCAACGATACGGGGGGACTGGCATAGGGGGGGATGCATCGACCTGGAACCGGCGGCACATCGCCGATAGATCGGCGATGGGCCTCCGATCGTGAAGCCGCGCCCTCCTGGGCAGGCTGGGGCTCTCGGGCCCCGATCGGCGATCAGTGGGCGATTGGGGGGGTCGACGCACCCCCCCCCCCCTATGCCTACACCCTGCGAAATGCTTTAGAAATCATGGGCTAAGAAATTCATAGTCTCAGAATTTGAATAAAAACCCAGAGTGTCTAGTCAAATAGTAGGATTTGCATGGAACATTAAGAATAATCGAGACTCTGGCCAAAAACTTGGGTTTTCTTAAGCATCGCCTGGAGTGTATCCCCCCCTATCGTTGCCCCTGAGCCCCTCGAACCGGGAGCCACCCCACTGGACCTCGTGGCGGGCTCGCTACGCGGCCGCGGCCCGCCGGTCCGCCTCCAGCGCCTCCCGCTGGCTGCCCCACGCCTGGGCCAGCATGGCCTTGCCCTCCCGGGACCTCCGCTGCGCCCGGAGGCGGTCCTGCACCATCGCCTGCAGGGCGTCGCTCAGGACCTGCCTCTCCTGGGAGAGGGAGGCCGGGCGAGAGCACAAACCTTTGGCGCCCCGCGCGGGTTCTCGGGATCTGCGCCGGACGCCCCTCCCTGGCGCGCGGAGCGCGCCCGGGGCGACGCCGGAGGCGCCGCTCGGGGGGGGGGGGAGGAGGAGGAGGAGGAGGAGGAGGAGGAGGAGGAGGAGGAGGAGGAGGAGGAGGAGGAGGAGGAGGAGGAGGAGGAGGAGGAGGAGGAGGAGGAGGAGAAGAGAGGAGGAGGAGGAGAAGAGGAGGAGGAGGAGGAGGAGGAGGAGGAGGAGGAGGAGGAGGAGGAGGAGGAAGGAGGAGGAGAAGAGGAGGGCCCACGCGGATCGAAGACATCCGCGCGGAGCGCCAAGAGCTTCTGTTTGTGGCGCTGTTGCCTCCTCGAGCTCCTCGCGGATGCTGCCCCCGCGCTCCGCCTCCCGCCGCCGCTGGCCTGCCTCCATCTGCCTCAGGAGCGCGCCGCAGTGGGCCCTCGCGACGCTGGCGTCCTGGTGGGGCTTCTCCTCGGGCCCCCAGTAGCCAGCGCACCTCCCCTGCTCGTCGGCCGCCTCCTGCTTGCTCTTGGACCTCCTCTCCTCCATCTGCCTCCGCAGGGGGCGGAGGCGGGGGAGGCGGCGAGGCGGCCGCCGTGAGGGAGGAAGAGGAGGAGGAAGAGGAGGAGGAGGAGGAGGAGGAGGTGGAGGGAGGAGGAGGAGGAGGAGGTGGAGTAGGTGGAGGGAAGATGAATCATGAGAATCCGTCGGCCCCCTTGTGAGGCCACCAGGCTATAGGGTGAGGACATGCTGCGCCCTGCACCAGTTGCAGTTTCAAGTCGCCAATGTTACAGTCCTGCCTTCTGCTTCCTACTGTAAACTGTTGAAGTCCGCGCGAGGGGGGGGGGAGCTCCAAACCGGCAAGTCACTACACGCCCAAATCGCGTTGCCTGAATTCCCTGGGGGGGCGTGGGACATGTACAAATACATAAGGTTCGTGCCCCCGAAGCCATAATCCTCCGTAAATTACGCGATGACCGCGCCCCCGAAGCCACAAACCCTGGTAAATTATACATGTCTTGCGCCCTGAGACAACAAACCTAAGCAAATCACGCCGTACCTGCGTCCCCGAAGCCATATTCCCTGGTAAATTACACAATGCTCGCGTCCCCGAGGCAACAGAGGCCATAAACTTTGCAAATCCGACCAGCCCTCTGGGCGTAGGTGGTTTAAGGAATGGCCTCTTCCATCCCCCATTTTCCCCTTCGGAGAGGGGGACCTGGACGGAGCTGGTCACGAGCGGTCAGGGCGCCCAAAACGGCCTCGGCGAAGAAGCCAAAATCATTGGTTTTATTCGGGTTTGGGCCCAATTCGACCTCTTGGGACGGCGACGCTAAAACAAACTCCCCAGGTGGCCCCCAAGAGGACCCGAACCGGCCCCAAGAGGCCCCCCCCGAGGCACCCAAAACGCCCAAGAGCCCCCCAGGACCGCACAGAGACCCCCAAGACGTCCCAAGAGGCCACCAAGAAGCGCCCAAGAGATACCCCAAGAGGCTCCGAGAGGCATCCAAGAGACCTCTGGCCCTTTTGCTTGCCTTCCTCCTCCTGCTCTCTCCTCCTCCTCCTCCTCCTCCTCCTCCTCCTCCTTCTCCTCCTCCTGCTCCTCCTGCTCCTCCTCCTCCTCCTCCTCCTCCTCCTCCTCCTCCTCCTCCTCCTTCTCTTCATCATCCTATTCATCCTCCTTCTCCCCACTCTCTCATCCATCCATCCAGCCTCCTCCTTCTCCCCCTCCCTCCTTCGCATGGTGCGGCCGTCCCCCTTTTTGCTCTCGCACTTCCTTGATCACCTCGACTCGCCTGGACATCGTTTCTGGATGGGCTGGTGGGGATACGCGAAGCGTCTAACATTACACCATACTCGCAAAGCCGAGGCCAAGAGTGCTCCAAGGTGCCCGAAGATGGTTCCAAGACGGCCCATGAGGGCCCCAAGAGGCCCCGAGAGCGCTCCAAGAAGCATCCCGAGAGAGCCCCAAGAGGCAAGCATCGTCGATGTCACGAAGGTTGTTCAAAGATTCTTGCTATTCAACAAGATCCCAAGCCTGCCCCAAGACAGCCCAAGACGCCTCCAAGAGGGCTCCAAGATGGCCCAAGAAACGCTCCGAGAAGCCCCGGGAAGCCTCCGAGAGGCCCCAACGGCCGCCAAGAGGCCCCAAGAAGCGCCCAAGACGCGCCCAAAAGGCGCCCAAGAGGCCCGCAAGATACCCCACGAGGCCCCAAGAGGCCCCCAAGAGGCACCCGCGTCGCCTCCAAGAGGCCCCCGAGAGGCCCCCCCCACGACGCCCCAACACTTATACAAGAGGCTTCAGGCCCACAGCCCAGGCACGGTGGCGGGATGGACCGAGGGCCATTAGGATAGCGCCAACGTCTCCATTTGCGCTGATGATTCCTGTCCGCCCCCGCATGATGTTCCCAGATGCGCCCAGGCAGCGCCGAGACGCACCGACGCGACTCTGAGATATGTTTGCACACACATACACACACATATATATATACACATATATATATATATGTGTGTATATGTATATATATATATATATATATATGTATATATGTATATGTCTATATGTATATACACATGTATTCCTCTTCTTATATTTTGTACAAGCCTGGGCGGGGGGGAAACCCATCCCCCCCCCCAAAACCGGGCTCGCGGGATCTGGGGCTTTGGGGCCCTCCGGACGGGCCTCGAAGCGGCCCCCCGGGCCACGCAGGGCGTCTTGCCAGGCCTTCCCAGCACACCTAGGGCGATCGGGGGGGTCATCGGAGACGTCCCAGAGACCCCGAAGACAGCACAAGAGCGCTCCAAGAGTGACCGACGTGACCTCAAGACGACCCCCAAGAAGCCATCATATCCCCAAAGATCGTCCCGAAACGTCACAATTGGCCTCCAAGAGCACTCCCAAGAAGGCCCCAAGAGGCAAAAATCATTGATTTTCTATGAGTTTTTGGTAAATGTTGGGTTTATCCTTTTTGGGGCTTCCCGACGCTCCAAGACGGCGGTCTTCTGGGCGACCGAAGCCGCCTGGGAGGCTCTAAAATCGCCCCATAACCATTCCAAAGGGCTTCCAGGCAGTCCAAGAGAGCCCAAAAACGGCACAACAGGGGTCCAAGATGGCCCTCAGAGAGCCCCATGGCGGCCCAAGATGGCCCCAAGACACCCTCCGAAGCATTCCAAATCGTGACCCGGTCGTTCAGGGAGACCGCGGTTGGAGGCAGGGCGACCCGAGGAAGCCCCCAGAGGCCCCCAGAACACGCCCAAGAGGCCTCCAGACGGCCGTAAGAAAGCTTGACGTAACTTTTGCGAGGCCCCCAGAGGCTCTCCAAGGAGGAGCCTCCGCAAAAAGAGCCGAGGAGGATGGGGAGAATGCGCAGGATATGGTGAAAATGATGAAGAAGAAGCATGGAGGAAGGATAACGAAAAACATTATTATAGCGGCGATGCCAGCAAAGGCAACAAAGAGTTATCGCTAAATTGTCGGCTCGACCTCCCTGCTATTCCGCTTGCGTACCAAACTTCAAGGACCAAGGTGCATGGCGCGATGCGCCACTGCAGTCGTGTATATATACATATACACACACGCATACAGATCACATTATGATAGTGGGGGGACCGGCGGCAGGGGGTCTAGCCCTTACGGATAAAAGTAGGAAAAGAAAAACGACTCGGCATTGCGCGAGGTCTCATCCTGGGCTTGGGACTCGAGGATCGGCAGATGAATTCCAACCATTAGAAACATCAGAATTGTCGTCGGCGCGGGTCGGCGAAGTCAAGAGGTCCACGCGCCGCGCAGCTCGAAGAACAAACTTCGGGCCGGAGGAAAACGCAACAGTTCCCGTGGGCAGGCGGCGCTTCCCCTCTGGCCTCGACGCCGCCGGGTCCCGCGCCGCTGCGCGCGACGGACGAGCCTCCGCATCGCCCTCCGAACCCAGACCCCCGACGTAATGATTTTTTCATTACGTCGACCCCCAGAGGTCCCGACCCGTTCCCCATGACCAGCTCTGCATCCTGAGTCGTTTTTTGACGCCCCCGAGGCCCAGCGAGGGCCCCCGGAGGCCGACAAGTAGGAAAAAACCCCCCGTCGCGATTTTTGTCATTGCTCGAGGGGGTCTGGGAACACCGACGCATTAATTACGAGGTCGCGCAGGAGCCGGCGCGGGGCCCGCCCACGAGCCGCGGGCCCTGCCCTGACTCCAGATCCGCCCTACTTTGGGGAAATTCGTAAGGAGGGCTTGGAATTTCCGCCTCACTTTTCAAGCCCCGCTGATGCCAATTTCCGCCCTAACTTTTCTGTTGCTGTTTCCGCCCTACTCCTGTGGATTTCCGCCCTACTTTCTGTTGGGTGCAGAAATCTCCGCCCTACTTTTTCGGCCTCTGATAGGTGGATTTCCGACGCAATTTTAAGTTGGAAAAAAAACCAAAGTAGGGCGGATCTGGAGTCAGGGTGGCCCGAGGCCCCCCCCGCCCCTCAGCCCGAGGGGCGCCGACCTCGGGCCCCCGCGCGGCGCCCCCTATAGGGCAGCGCTCGCTCGGGGAGAGGCCTGCGGGCCCCGGCCTGCGAGGTCGCCCAACAAAAACTCCCCGCGGGGAGGCCCCCGGCCGAGCGCCGACCGGCAGCGCGCCCGAAGAGGCGACCCAGACCCCCTCGAGTAATGAAAAAATCACGACGGGAGGTTTTTCCTACTTTTCGGCCTCCGGGGGCCCTCGAGTCATGAAAAAGATCGCGACGGGAAGTTTTTCCTGATTTTCGGCCTCCGGGGGCCCTCGCCGGGCCTCGGGGGCGTGAAAAAACGACTCAGGATGCCAAGCCGGTCATGGGGAACGGGTCGGGACCTCTGGGGGTCGACGTAACGAAAAAAATCATTACGTCGGGGGTCTGGGGAGGGGGGCGGGGAGCGGCCTCGCCGCGGGCCCTCTCGCAGCCGGGCGGGCGGAGCGGCGAGCGGCCTGCTCCCTGCCCGCGGGGCGGGCCGCGCCGAGCTGCTCGGCCGCGAGATCGCCCTCGGGGCAGGCGGCGGCGCCCAGCGCGATCGCGAGCCCATCCGCAAGAACATTCAGGGCTGAAGTGTCGCAGCGCACGCGCGGAAGGTCAGCGAGGCCGACGCCTTCGGAATCAGACCCGAGAGCGCAATGAACTTTACGCGCGCGATCGAAGAGCATGCGCCAATCCGTCCCAGAACGATTTCGCTGGTAGCGTAAAACTGTCGAAGGCCAGCATATCGCGAGCAGCCGATGAGAAGTGCTCGCCGGAAGCAAATATGGCCGCCGAGCTCGCGCGCAAGGGCATTGACAGGAGGCGTCCACGGCCGCGCGGCAGATGCCCAGCAGCGCGTCATAGAACAGACCTGTTGAAATCTAGTCGTCGAAGAGACGAAAAATATGATGCGCGCTCTCCGCGCCAACTTGGAGATGCGAGCCCTCGCCCATCACTCAGCGGGTCATGAATGAGACGATTGATATAAACTGGATCGACCATGCTCGCGCGCTCCCACTCGCGCCCGCAGCGCGCGCAAACGATTCTCCAAAGTGTTCATTTGCGGCCCCCCTTGCCCCTGCCCCGCGTCGTCTTCGCCCTGTCAAACAACTTCTGGGCCGGCAATTCCAGGTGCCCCCGCGGCGCCGCCCCGAGCTTCAGCTTGCCGCCCATGGTCTCCAGCGCTACGATGGCACCCTGCTCGAGCTCCAGCTTCGAGTAAGTGAGGTCGGTATCAGGTCGGCCTGGTTGAGATTTGCCGCGTAAAATGATATGGTCGTCGCTCGCGAAGCGCTTGCACTCGGCGCGCGCGACGTGCACGCGAGGAGCACCGATCTGGGGCTTGGCCGCGGCGCTCTGCGCCAGCCGCGCGCACTGCCCCCCCGCTTCGCGCCCCGCCTTCGCAGCTGCGAAGGCCCAGTAAAGCGGCCGGCGTGCTGACCCCCCCCCTTCGCGACAGGAGGTGCGTCGCGCATTCGTCGCCCGTGCGCCGCCCGCGCGCCGGCCGCCGAAAAGGCCAGCCGTCGTGCCCGAGGAAGCGATGGCGCCGATCCACGCCGACGCCGCGGGGCCCCGAAGAGCCGCCGCGCGCGCGGGCGGGCCACTCTCGGCGGAGCCCTGCGCGCCGCAGGCCCTTGCCCTTCGGGGCGGCCTCCGCCCCCTGAGCGGCGTCCTCGGCAGCGTCGGCCAGCGCGGCCGCTCCGCCCCGGCGCTCCTCTCGCCCGGGGGCGCGCGCCCTCGCAGCCTCCGCAGCGAGGTCGCGCCGCCGCGCCTCCCGAGCGGCCCGCCGAGGCCCGCGCCCGCCTGCGCAGGGGGCGGCGGCCGCCGCCAGTGCTGAAGGGGCCCTGGGACACGCACGTAGATGCACACAAATGAAAAGATTCCTTCTATTTCCATATGTTCTAGGTTTTTGTCTCCCCCCCCACTTCCCATATTTTCGCAGATTTTCTTGGGAATCGACGATTACTTGTGTCTGTGCTTTCCCCCCCCCCCCTGAAGTGCGGCGCTGGCCCGCCCCGCCCTGGAGACGAGATCTGCCGATCAGGACCTTCGGCGCCGGCAACGAGCAGCGCGTGCGAACGCGTCGCCAGCGCGCGAGAGGGGCGCAGATCCGCTCGCGGGACCGACGGGCCCGCCCCGCGCGTGGCGCGAGGGGCCTTCGTCGTCGACGACTTGCCCCCGCAGGCGTGGCCGTCGTCGTTCCTCACGCAGCGCGTGTAAAATCTCGGCCCCTCCGCCCCCCCCCCCCCCCCCCGCCTCCCTCCTCCCCTCCTCCTCCTGTATACTCTACCTCCTCCTTCCTCCTCTCCTCCCCTCCCCTCTCCTCCTCCCTCCTCCTTCTCTAACCTCCTCCGCATCCTCCTCCTCCTCTCCTCCTCCTCTCCTCCCCTCCTCCTCCTCCTCCTCCTCCCTCCTCCTCCTCCTCCTCCTCCTCCTCCTCCTCCTCCTCCAGCTGACTCCTGCTCCTCCTCCTCCTCCAGCTAAACGGGTGTCCACCGGGGCCAGGCGTATCGGCCGGAGGTCCACGAGAGAAAAAGGCAGGGGGGCGTGTCCATCCTGGAGGATTTTGCTGGCACCCGGGTGGAAGGCCAAAGACCACCCGGGTGCCCGCGACAGGACACCCCCCAAAAAGCAGTGACAGACAGGGCAGCAGGGAGGAGGGGGCAGGGAGGAGGGGGGGAAAGCGGGGGGGAGCCAATATCCACGGCGCTGGACGCATGCAGTTTAGGACCGGCCCCTTGGAGGGGCCGGCCCCAGGGGCGGCGAAGCGAAGAGGGAGGGGAGACAAGGAGGCGGACGAAGGGAGAGGACGGGGGGCGGGGTCGGCGGTCGTGGGCGCGGGGGAGGCGCTGGTCTCGCGCGGGCAGGCGGTGGCGCTGACCCTCCCCAGCCGGCTGGGGGACCGTCGCTGCTGCTGCCGGCGGCCCAGTGGCGGTGCCTGGCGCTGCGCCGGCGGCGCGGCGTTGCGGGGCCCCCTCAAGCTGACGGGGCCGGTGGCGAGCAGCAGGGGGAGGCTGCGGGGGGGCCGCCCGCGGCGGCAGGCGCGCCCGTCAGCGCCTGCCGTTGCGGCTCAGGGCACAAGTAGGCGGCGCGAACCAGGCGACGCTGCCGCTTTAGGCCCCGCGGGCGGCGAGCAGCGCCTCGGCGTTCCCCACCTGGAGGAGGCAGCTGAACTGCTGCCAGGCGTACCAGAGCACCTCGGCGCGCCCGGCGCCCTCCAAGCCGCGGGCCAAGGAGCGCACGTAAGCGACTGCTGCGTCCCCTGGGCGGCCGCCCGTCTCGAAGACGAGGGGAATCAGCTCGCCGCCTGGGAATGGGTACCTCTGGCGCTTGGCGTCCTCCCGGGTCTGGGCTGCGAGGCCGTCCCGGCCCGAGCGTGCCCGCTGGCGCGACTGCTCGTCGCTGCGCGCGCAGGTGACGCTCGCGTCCAGGTAGACCACGTTCCCCGTGAACGCGTCGCGCGTCGCGACGTCCAGCTTGGCCGCCTCCACCTCCCCCGTGTTCGGGTCGGTCCGGTTCCAGGCCGGGACCAGCTGTTCTGTGGTGGCTGCGTAGCCCGTGACCCTGCGGTGGTAGCCAGCGCAAAAGTCGCGCAGCGCGTCGTGTCTCCCCGTCCTGTAGGGGCCGCAGGGACATTTCAGCGCGTGTCGCCCTCGTCGGTCCAGCACGGCGCCACAGACCGTGCCGTCCTGCTTGCGGAGCTGGCAGCACTCCCCTGGGTCGCAGATGCCGCAGCGCAGCCGGTCGGCGAGGGCCATGGCGAAGTGGGCGTTCGGGACCTTCGCAGGCGTCTCCCCCTCTTTCACGACAGGGATTTCCAGCCATCCGCCAGCCCCGGGCCCCCCGGCGGAGCGCAGGTCAACTCGGTCGTCCTCCCCCAGCGTCGAGAGCAGTTCGTTGCGCGCCCGCTGTCGCAGCAGCGCGCTCCAGTACCCCTGTTTGCCAGTCTGCGGCTCGTCCAAAAAGCTGGCCCAGTCCACTGCGTCGATGGTGCCGCCGCTCTGCGCCCGCAGCCTCGTTTCCGCTCGCCCAATGGCGTCTGCCACAGCGGGGCAATTGGCCGTGAAGCTCTGCCAGGAGGCTTCACCTAAGCAAGACCGCGCGCTCTTAAGGGTAAGGGCCCAGCTCCCCAAGTACGCCGCCGCGGCCGCTTCCGCGGCCGAGGCCAGGCCAAGCCCTCCGTGCGCGAGCCGGAGAAAGCACTGCGCCTTTTGGCTGGCGTCCAGGGGGCGCCCGACCAAGTCCTCCACTCCGCGGATCATGGCCTCGTCCAGCTGCGTCGTCCAGCCGCCGTCCTCGTAGTTGGCCCGCAAGAGGTGGGTGGCGCACGCGTTGCAATAAGTCTGCAGGAGGAGGAAGCTCTCGCGCGTGCCAAGGCCAGCCGACCGAAGCTCACGGAGGCGCGCGACTAGTGTGTCAGCCGCCCGCACCGCCTCGTCGCCGTCGGCGCGGTCGTGCACCGCGAGGCGCGCGAGCGGGTCCTCGCGGTCCACCCGAGGGGCGGAGGCGCCCAAACAGCGTAAAATAGGCTTCCGGAGGCGGGCGAGCCTCGGGGGCAGCTGCGTCGCCGCGTCTTGTGTCCAGGCCGCCGTCTTGCTTTCGTTGAGGGTGAGTCCTCCTCCTCCTCCTCCTCCTCCTCCTCCTCCTCCTCCTCCTCCTCCTCCTCCTCCTCGGCGCCCCGGCCGCGGCGACGGCGGCCCCGGGGCATCCGGCGGGGGAAGCCGCCCGCCAAAAAGGCCCGCCCCCGAGAGCGCGCGAGGTCGGTGGAGGCCCGGCCCCGAAAACTCGCACCACACAGCACCGCAATCCTCGGACCCAGACCCCCTCGAGTAATGAAAAAATCACGACGGGAGGTTTTTCCTAATTTCCGGCCTCCCGGGGCCCTCCCCGGGCCTCGGGAGCGTCAAGAAACGACTCAGGACGCAAGGCCGGTCATGGGGAAAGGGTCGGGGGACGTCTGGAGGTCGACGCAATGAAAAAATCATTGCGTCGGGGGTCTGGGGCACGAGCTCCCGGGACGGGCCCGCTGCGGGCGAACTCCAGGTCCTCCGAGAACGGACGCGCCCCAGGCCCAGACATCCGACGTCTCGATTTTTTCGAGACGCGGGCCCCCGACCTCCCGACCACTTCCCTGGGACCAGTTTTTCATCCCGAGTCGTTTTTTGACGGTCCCGAGGCCCGGCGAGGGCCCCGAGAGGCCGAAAATTGCGAAAAACCTCCGCCCCGATTTTTTCGAGACGCCCGATGTCTGGGTGGGGCACGAGCTCCCGGGAACTCTTCGGGCCCGCTGCGGGCGAGCTCCAGGTCCTCCGAGAACTGACGCGCCCCAGGGCCGGCATCAGGAAGCCAGCCGCAATCTTCCAGGGGGCTCGGGTCGCCCCCCCCAGATCCCCCCCGAGGGCGCGCGCCCGCGCCTGGCGGTGGCCCGAGGGGAACCTCGTCCAACTCTGATGCCACTTCAGCCTAGGCGCTCGCAACTCAGACCTCCTCGAGTAATGAAAAAATCATGACGGGAGTTTTTTCCTACTTTCCGGCCTCCGGGGGCCCTCACCGGGCCTCGGGAGCGTCAAAAAACGACTCGGGATGCAAAGCAGGTCATGGGGAACGGGTCGGGACCTCTGGGGGTCGACGTAATGAAAAAATCATTACGTCGGGGGTCTGGGACTGTTGAAGGGCCGCATCGGAAGGGCCACCCCCGCTGCTCGCCGTCGGCCCGGGAGGTCAGGCCGCCCCTGCCCGGGGATCTGCGCCTCGCCCTCTGCGCGGTCGAGCCCGCGCCCCGCGCGAAACTCCTCTTGTCTGGGATTCGGGCCCCCACCCCCGCGCGAAGGATGCGACGGCCGCGCGCTCGATGCCGCGCGGGGCGGGGTGCGCCGGGCAGCTGGAGATGGAGATGGAACCTAATCCCGAACGGCCCTCCTCCCAGACCCCCGACGTAATGACTTTTTGGTTGCGTCGACCTCCAGAGGTCCCGACCCTTTCTCCATGACCGGCTTTGCATCCCGAGTCGTTTTTTGACGCTCCCGAGGCCCGGTGAGGGCCCCCGGAGGCCGAAAATCAGGAAAACCTCCCGTCGTGATTTTTTCATTACTCGAGGGGGTCTGGGGATGGAACCGAATCCCGAACGGCCCTCCTGGAGGCGCCCGACCTCCTCGACCTGCGCGGGGCCCCGCGGGAGCGAGCCGGCCCCCCGAGGCGCGCGCGCGCGCGGCGCCCCCGGGCGCCCCCGGGCGCCGGATCGCGCCTTCCCTGGGCCGACCTATCGACGGCGCCGCGGCCGTTCCCGAGGACGCCGGCCATCGAGGCCCTCCCCAGACCCCCTCGAGCAATGAAAAAATCACGACGGGAGGTTTTTCCTACTTTTCGGCCTCCGGGGGCCCTCGCCGGGCCTCGGGAGCGTCAAAAAACGACTCGGGACGCAAAGCCGGTCATGGGGAAAGGGTCGGGACGTCTGGAGGTCGACGGAATGAAAAAATCATTACGTCGGGGCCCTCGCGCGGGGGTTCAGCGCGATGCCGACGTCGGCGAGGGCCCTCGCGAGGCCCCGGCTGCTCTCCGACCCCGCGCCCAAGAGCTCCGTCGCCGTCGTCGTCGTGGAGGGCCCAGCTGGAGCGGCGTCGGGGATGAGCGCGTTCGCGGCGTCGTCGGCGCAGATCGCAATCCCGACGTCCGCCGTCGCGCCGTCAACCTCGAGAGCCTTTCAATGAGCCTCGGGGTCGGCCTGGGCCTTCTCGAACAGGAAGCGGTTGAGGCCGTGGAGGTAGCGTTGGGGGAAGGACCGGGCGGGGTTCGGATGGCCCATCATCTCGCCCGCAGTCGGTCGCGCTGCGACCGGGCCGCCGCGGGCCTCGATCTGGAGGGCGCCCTGGATGGCCCTGGCATGTTGACAACGGGCATCTCCCCAGACATCCGACGTCTCGATTTTTTCGGGACGCGGGCCCCCGACCTCCCGACCACTTCCCTGGGGCCCGCTTTTCATCCCGAGCCGTTTTTCGACGGCCCCGAGGCCCGGCGAGGGCCCCGATGGGGCCAAAAACTAGGCAAAACCTCCGCCCCGATTTTTTCGAGGCGCCCGACGTCTGGGATAGGGCGTCCAGGGCGAACGGCGTCTCCCTTTGCTCTGCCGAGAGCGCGCGCTCTCGTCGCTCGCCTCCCGCGCGGGGGACGCCCCGCCGCCGCGGGCGCCGCGAGAGGCGGGGACGGCGCCCTCGCGCCCGCGTCGGCGCGCGAGGCCGCGGCAGACGTGTGGGGGGGGCCCTCCCGCGGCCTCCCCGATTATGCGTTCTAGTCGTATTATTGTTATTACTGTTAGTATTAGTATTAGTATTATTAATGGGTATTATTATTCGTATTGATATTGCTATCATTGTTAATATTATTTCTCGTCTTATTATTATTGTCCGTATTAGTATTATTAGTATTAGTACTGATAATCATATTATTAAGATTTTAATAATTATGTCGTGCTCTTCTTCTTCTTCTTCTTCTTTTCTTATAACCAGTCCGCCGGCCCCCTTGCGGGGCCGCCAGGCTGCAGAGCGAGGGCCTGCTGTTCCCTGCGCCAGTTCCAGCTTCCAGTTCCCCCAAGACACAGTCCTGCTTCTGGTCGCTTGCTGTTCCTCGTTGCGGACCGCGCGAGGATTGCAACAACAAAAAAAAACCCAAGGATTGCAAAAAAAAACCGAAGGATTGCAAACAAAACCCAGGGTGTTTTGCAATCCTTCGTTTTTTTTTTTTTGTTTTTTGTTTCTTTTTTTGGTTTTTTGCAGGGTGTTTTGCAATCCAGGGTTTTTTTTGTTTTTTTTGTTTGCAATCCTTCGGTTTTTTTTTTTTGCAATCCTTCGTTCAAGCGGGGGCCGAAAACCGCGAGGAGGCGGGCGTCGCAGACCCTGCCGGCGGGGCAGGAGAGGCGAAGCCAGCGCCGGCTCGGGGGGCCGCGCTCGCCGCCCCTCCCGCCGAGGCCCGCGCGCGACGAGACGTCGAAGGATTGCAAAAAAAACAACAACAACAACAACAACAACAAAAACAATATATATATATATATATGTATATATAAAAACGAAGGATTGCAAACAAAAAAAAATAAAAATAAAAAAAAACGCCGTGCGCGGTCGGGGACCTCGGCATCGCCGTTACTTCGCAGCCCGAGACGAGAGCTGGGACGCCCGGGAGATCTCCAACTACCTCCAGCTCCCTGCGGCCGCGGGTGGCACGGGCGCTGCGCCGAGGAGGTGGCGGAGCGCTTCGGCAGAGCCCACGTCGACGACGAGGCAAGGAGGACCGACCAGATGCGCTACGACACCATGCATGTGTGCGCGCCCTCGAGCAGGCGCGGCGCGACCTCGACGGGATCATCCGCGAACCTCGCAGGGCGCCGAAGCGGCGCGCTACACCGGCATGGCCGACGCCGTCGGAGCTCTGGCCCCCCCCCCTTGGGCCCCGAGCAGTGGCGGCGCTGCCGCCGCGGAGGCGCGGGCCCCGCCGACGCGCCGGAGAGCACCTGCCAGGACATCTCCGAGCGCTTCCTGGGCGGCGCCGCCAAACTTCGGTCGAGCGAGGCGCCGAACAGGTCGTGGTGCGCTGCAGTGGTGGTGCTCCGCCCGGGCGTCGCTCGGCCCGCCGGTGAGCGCGGAGGCGCGCTCGATGGTGATGTCCTGCGAGGGCTGGCCGATGCGTCAAGTGGTGCGCGCCGGGCGAAGCTCGACCCCCGCGACCTCCTCGGAGGCGGGTGCCGATGATGCGAGCAGCGCGAAGGCGTCTGGGACGGCGTCGAGGGTCCGACCACTGCCTCTCGAGGGAAGTCTTCTCGGCCTCGGCGACCGATGGTCGCGAGAAGTGCTCGTGCGCGGCGGCGGCCGAGAGCGGGGCCGTCGAGCTTCGCGGCTCGCCGGCGGCGGGCCTGAAGCACGCGCGGATCCAGCTCTCCTCGCCGGTGTCAATGACAGACAGCTCTCCTCGCCGGTGTCCATGACAGACTGGTGCGCGGCCCGTGCGATGTCGCAGCAGGCCTCCCTGCCCCGGCGCCGAGCCACGATCCCGTTGCAGTCCCAGGTCTGCCGTGGGCGCACGAAGGCCCCGAAGCAGTGGCGCACATCCACGAACACGGGGCGGTGGTCGCGGTCGTCGAGCGTGCTGATGGGCTGCAGGCGACGCCCCGCCGCACGGAGTGCTTTGCAGTGTTGCACGTGGGGAACCAAGCCCACTGGCAGGCGCGAGAAGTCGATGCGGCTCGCGTGGTCGCGCGCCCCGTGGTAGTTGTTGCCAGCTGGATAGAACGTGTCGATGGCGGCCACGTCGCTGTCGTGCAAGAACTGGTGCCACAGGCGCCCCGCGATGCCCTCGTCCAGGTTGTCGCCTTGCCTCCCTGGTGTGATCAGGTCGCCCTCGGCGCGATCCTCGGCCCCAAGCCCAGCCTGTCGTTCAGGTCGCAACCGATGAAGGGTGCGCATCTGGTCCCAAGGCTCGCCAGGACGCCACGCGCCCAGGCGATGAGGCCTTGCACAAACCGTCGGTGTTGGTCGCGTCGATTGCAAAGCGACGGAGGTACGGGGAAGCAGATCACCATGAAGAGGATATCCGGAGTGCTCGACTTCAATGCGATAGCACCACATCTCCCAGCAAACCCACCTGGTGGGCTGTAAACCCGTCGTTGGGACATACCAGGGAAACGACGATGGTGCAGCACGATGCTGACCCCGCAGGCCCTGTTACTGGCTCGCGCCCAGCCGAAAGACGACCCCCAATTGCTCGCACGTGGAAAGAGACTGTGCTGTGAATCCGGCGGTTGCCTCCCCGCCGTGCCAGGAAGAAGAAGAAGAAGAAGAAGAAGAAGGAGAAGCAGAAGCGCGCCCATGTTGCCGAAGTCTCCTGAAACCTCGTTGGCGCGGACCGCGCCCGTCAAGAAGATGGGGTTGTAGGTGCGCAGTCGAATTCCCCGCGCTGCGCGAGGAACTGCCCCTTGTGCGCCGATGACGGCGGCGTCGCCGTCGGAGGGCACGATGCGCACGTTCGTCTACGGCGGGAAACCGACGACCTGCGCGGGGAGGTCCTCGCTCAGCAGGGGATCGAAGGCCCCAAGAAAAAAAAACAAGAAAGTGACATGCTACTTCCCTGGCTACTACCGTGCGAGTGGATGGGCCGTGCTGCCTGAATGCTTCAGCCGTGGCGGCGGCTGGAGGAGGAGGAGGAGGAGGAGGAGGAGGAGGAGAAGGAGGAGGAGGAGGAGGAGGAGAAGGAGGAGGAGAAGGAGGAGGTGCAGGGGGTGGAGGGGGAGGGGAAGGGGCAGGGGGAGGAGAAGGAGGAGGAGGAGGAAGATGAGGATGATGATGATGATCCACGCATCCAAGAAGGTCTGGAGCTCCCCGCTCGATACAGCCTCCCGAGGCCATGGCCTTTCCCTCTGGCGCTGCGGACGCAAGGCCTGGCCCGTGCCCAAGGCACACTCGCAGCCTCGCCTGAAGACTAGAGGCCACGCCATCCGCCTCGGCCGAGGCAAGCGGAAGGCAGGGCATCGAGCAGTCACGGCAACTCAGCATGCAGGCTCGAGGTTTCACAGCACCGCAAACCTCCCGCTGGCACATGGCCGAGGACAGGGAAGGTTTGCAATGCGGTGGCCTTCGGAGGCAACCATGGCGGTGTGCGAACCTACCACCACGGTCCAGCCTCCGACTGGCGGCACAGAGCAGAGCACGCTGGGGCGCAAGAAGCGCTGGCCGTCGCGGCAAGCGCGCCAGCCACTACATTAAACGGAGCGCTCCAGTGCGTGGAAACCTACGCACCTGGCCCAACTTCCGCTCGAGCGAGAGCCGTGCAACGGCACGAGCTAGCTCAAGAGCGGGAGACGAGCGCCGAGCAAAGCTGCTTGCCTGCAGCATACCGCGTCCAATGGACGTACCGTTGCCGCCGAGCATGCAAGGCACAAGCGCGCCCGACTAAGCACCGTGCAAGCGGCTGCACCTCGCCACCAACACCGCAGCGGGTCCTGGCCAGATGCCGACCTGCTACGTTGCCGCTGGCAGCCGAGCCCGAACCCGTGCGTGTGGAAACCCCTACGCACTTGGTTCCGCCTCAGCACTGGGACGGGCGGCGCTGCTGGAGAGCGGCGCGGAACGCGCCTCGCAGCAGCGACTCCCCCCGCAAGGCAACACCCTCACGCGACCTGAGGCACCAAAGTAGGGTTTGGTTGCCTTGCAGAGGCAGCCCGAACAGCCGTGTGCAAACCACACGTCTGTTCGCCTGTGGCAGACAGAGCGAGGCGGCAAGCGTGGCAAGAAAGAGCCTAGCCACCATCGACGCGCCTGCGCATGCGCCGCAGCGGCTCAGGGTCACCGATGCCGCCCGCCCCAGCGGGCTGCAGGCCGCGCTTCAGCCTGCTGAGCACCGCCTTCTGCCTATCGTTCTTGGGGGCCTTCGGGCACTCCGCTGCCAAGCCCGCCATCCTGCGGCTCTGCGTCCAGTAGCCGCACTTCACGCAGAAGAGGTGGTTACCAGCCCGCCACAGGTCGTGGGAGCCGTGGGCGTCGAATCCCCACCACGGCGGGAGCTGCGGCGGCGGCAGCGGCGGGGTCCCGCCACCGGCCCCAGAAGGACCCCCCGACGTCGGTGGGCTACCCCGCTGGCCGCCGCCAGGCGCGCCGCTGCCGACTCGCCCTGCACTCGCCTCGTCTCCTTCCACCTGTGCCGGTGCCTCGCTGGTCTGACTGTGGGACAGCAGCGCCGCGCCCGCCGTGATGAGCGCCGCGGCTGCAGCGACCGATCCGCCACTGCTCTCGGCCCCTGAGGCCCAGGAGCCCGCGAGCGCGTCGCCCCTGCCCGCGCACTGCTGGCAGGCCCAGACCGTGTCGCCGTCGACGTCCAGCCACGTCCCGCGCCGCCCGCACGAGCGCTGCGGGCAGTCGGGGAAACTGCAGTGAGCTCGCCATCGCATCTTGCAGCCGCGCCAATCGCACCGAACTGCTTCCAAGCCTGGGCCCCCGTGCCCGTCCGCTGCCGTGAGCTCGGCGTCGCCGTCCTGCATCGCCGAACCCAGCCAGCAGAAGACCTTCTTGACGAGGCGATCCTGCCTGCGGCTCCTATCTCGCACGTCGTCGTCGCTGGGATGCATCTGCGCGCCCTGCGCGGCGCGGGCATCGGCGCAGTGGTTGCCCCGCCGCTGCCAAGCCGTGACGCGCTCCGCCTGCACGTCCGCCAGCGTGGCGTGCGCTTTCACCTTGTGGATGGTGACGCTGTCGACCCCCACGTCGTCGAGGGCCGCCCAGAACCGCACCCAAAGCTCGCGGTAAGGCCGCTGCCACTGCAGGCACCACGCCCTGCCCGCCGCGAAGCCGTCCACGAGCAGCTTGCAGTCAGTGAAGATCCGCACAGGAGGTAAGCAGCTCTGGATGCCCTCGATGGCCGCCACCAGCTCCGCTGCCCCTGATTCTTGGGGATACGGCCAGGGGAGCGGGCCGAAGAGGCTGACTGCCTCGCTGTCGGGTCCCATGACGACGACCGCCCAGCCGCCGCGCGCCGAGACGAGGCTGGGGTCCAGAACGCTCCCGTCCGTGAAGAGGTCGCCCGAGAGCGGCTGCCCCACCAAGTCGGCATGACCCTCCTTCCGCGCCTCCCTGGCGTCGGTGGGCGGTGGCAGGGTCCTTCGGTGCTCGGGTGCAAGAGCGCGGGACCAGAGCGGGTCCTCGTCTCCCTCGATGCTGGCCATACCGACGATGGTGCGAAAGGGGATGTCGCCAGGGGGGCACCGCTCGTCCGCCTCCTCGTTGGAGATCCACTCGCCGCGGCTGACCTCGGTGGCTGGGCACTGCCACGCCAGGTGCCGCACTGTGCCGTGCGCAGGGCATCCCCTGGGGCACCAAGGAGAGGAGGCCAATGGGCGTTCCTCAAAGAACCGCCGCGCCACGGGCCAGAGACATCCGACCAGCGCGTTCTTGGCCGAGCTCATCTGCTTGGCCTTCTGCTTGCTCATGCGCTTGCGTGCCAGTGTGCGCCTGATACTGGACAGGGCGCCTCCATCGCGCAGGTGCTCCAGTCCTGGGTGCTTGCTTGCTGCTCGCCACAGCGCCCTCTCGTGGCCATCGGCGATGTGCTTGGCGAGCGTGGAGGCCCCCAGGGTCCGTAGGTCCAGCGGCTGCTGCTTGTCGTTGGTGAGCAGCCCTGGCAGTGTGGCGGTCCAGCCCAGGCGGTGGCAGGCTAACACGCACGCAGCAGCTGGCCCGCGTCCAGCCAACGCCTCAGGCCCGCCTCTGGCCAGCAACGTCCTAGCCCCTGCGAAAGCGCTGCCCAGGGCCCTCAGGTCCCTGCTGTCCGAGTTGAACTGCACCGCCTTGGCCCATGCGACAATGGGCAGCGCCACGTGGTCGTACAGCGGGTCGCAGTGCAGACGCTTGCTGAGGAGGAAACTGAGGCTGAGGCTCTTGCCTGGGCCGTGCCCATGGTGGACGGCGTTGACCTGGCTCCTCCACTTGTTGAGCTGCGAGGTCGGCCAACCCACCACACTCAGCCCATAGCGAGTAGCAGGCCGCAGACCAGTGTTCGCCACTCGAACTGCTGCTGGGGTCTCCTGCGAGCGGATGGCGTGCAACCTCTGCAACTGGGATGCCGCCTTCGTATGCCGCTTCTCGAGGACCACGAACGCCTGGCCGTCGAGACAGTAGTCGACCCCCAGGTTCTTGACCGAGTCGGCGATGGGAAAGGCGATGCCTCCCATTAGCTTGGCGACCAGTGATGCCAGCTCTGGCGAGCTGGCCAGCAGCTCGCTCTTTGCTGCTGAGACCTCGCAGCCTAGGGCCTCCAGCTGTGAGATGACCGCCTTCGTCGCCTGGGCCACGTAGGCTGCGACCTGTGCCATCGGTCCGTGGCAGCCGACGCAGCAGTCGTCGAACATGATGGCGAGGGTTACTCTGGGCTCGAGCGCCCGCCACAGCCGCGCATGCTCGTCCGCGAGCACCAGCAGGCCGCACTTGAGGAGCCGACCCGCATGCGAGCACCCCGCAATGAGTCCCGCATCCAGCAGGCAGGGCTCGGACACGCTACCGTCAAGCATGAAGCGGCGCTCCCCCGCGCACAGGGTGAGGGCCATACCCAGCAGGCCCCGAGGGTAGCCAGCCAGGACGCCACGGCCCTGGATGATGGCCAAGTCCACGAGCTCGTAGGCCTTCCATAGGTCGATGAGTGCCGCTGCTGCTCCTTCTCCACGTGCGTGTGCGGCTTCTGCGCGCAGGGCCTGCCACCAGACGGCCTCTTCGGCCGCACGGCCGCGCCCCCCCCCGAAGGCGCCTGCGACGCCAGGGTCAATCTGCGAGTCCCAGCGCCGCGCCACGGGCTGACGGACTCGGCTCCAAAGGCGCGGTAGCCAGCCCAGCAGCCCAATGGGCCGAAACCCGCCCTGGGGCTTCGGAAGCATGACCACGAGCGAGTCCGTGATGACGTCGGGCCAGCCGCCGATCTCCTCACACTTCATCCCGAAGTCAACGACTGCCTCCAGAAGCTCGTCGCTGAGGTCCGCGGCCTTCCGCGGGTTGAGGCGGTCGCTGCCGACGCCGGTGCCGTGCCTGAAGGTCCTGGCGGCCGCGCGCAGCTCATCGGCTGAGGGCCTGGGGAGGGCCTCGCCGCCAGAGCGCGGGGGCTGCGGCCGAAACCTGTCGCGGTCTCGCCTGACCCGCCAGACCTCTGTTGACCATTGCTTCGCCACAACCTTCACTCGGTCTGGGGCGTGGGCTGGGGCCCCGTTGTACTCGTCGTCAGGGGCCCATGCCCTGGGCCCGCGCCGATAGGCGTGAAGTCCGCCTGCGCCTTCAGCCATGGAGTGACGGATCCACTCCTTGAAGCCCTGGCCACGAATGACGGCGAAGGCTGCTCCATCGGCCTCCGCCTCGGCCCTGGCCTCAGCGGCCCAGTCGGCCAAGGGGAGAAGGCTGGGGCACTCGGCGGCCAGGGCCACGCGTGCTGCCCACTGGGCGCCGAGGGGGAGGCCCACCGTGGACGGGGGCTTGGGCGCCCTGCTGCTCGCTTGCGCTGCTCCGTCGCCGTTGCTGCTGACGTCGCCGTCGGAGCTGCAGTCGCTGCCCCCGCGCCTGCCGTCGTGGTACCGCATGAACTGCTTGACGCCCTGCAGGTAGCAGTAGTGCTCGTCGTCAGCGATGGCCCAGGCGTCGGGGTCGCTGTCCTCCAACTCGCGGACCTTGCGCGCGTACTTGTTGCGCGCGCCCTCGGAGGCCTGCCAACTGTCCTCGCACATGTCGGCTGCCCGAGCCCAGCGGGCTGCCGCTCGCTCGCCAAACGGCCGAGCCGAGCTGGCGCGAGGGGGCGGGGGTGGGATCGCGCTGATACCCTCCGCTGATGCGGCCCCCCTTCCCGCCCCCGACGCCGACGCATCGCTGACGCCCTCTCCAGTGGCCCGCGCACTGCTGGCTTCCGCTGCCGCTGCGAGGCTCGCAAAGGAGCTAACTTGGGGCTGGGGTGGGATCGCGCTGTCCCCGTCCGCAGATGCGGCTCCCATCCCCGCCCCGTCAGACTGGCCCTCTGTGACGCCGACCTGCTCACCCTCGTCGCCATTGCCACCCTCGTACTGGCTGAGGCGCTCGTAGGCGTAGTGCGTGCAGAGGTCCATCCACTCTACCTTGTCCTGCTGCGCGTCGGGGGCGTGAAGGCGCGGCAGCCAGCCGTTGGCCAGTCGCGCCAGTGTGCGCCTGACGCCTGCCTCACCCACCTCGATGGCACTCCACCCCCCCGCGTCCACTGGGCAGGTGGCTAGCCTGCGAAGCACTGGTGGTAGGGGAGCAACGTCGCCTATGCCATTCTCAGTCTCGGTATAGCCGTGGACGACGGGCGCGCCTGGGAGGGGCCTGCTGTAGTCACCCCGCTCTTCCAGCCAGCGCCTGGACTCGTGGTAGCGGCCCACCGTCCTGCGCAGCTCCTCCTCCCAGCAGTCGTGGTCGAGAAGGCCGAGCTGCTGAAGAATGCGCACCAGCTCCTGCCTGCCTGCGCCACCGCGACGCCAGGCAGACTCGCATACTTCCCTGGCCGTCTGCAGGCGCCGCCCAAAGTTCTGGGCCAGGCCCGTCGCAATGTGCGTCGGCAGCCCCAGCATGCGAAAAATGTAGGGCGCGCAATTTTCCAACCACTCGTTCTCGTCCGCGTAGTGGTCGGGGTTGCTGGGGTTGGAGACCCACCCGCGGGCACGGCGCCCGAGCACCCGCTTGTAGCGCTTGATTGCCCTGGCCTCCATCCGCTCCGCCGCCCGCTCGTCGTTGTCCAGTTGGCACTGGACGAGCCCTGCCGAAGAAACGGCATCCGAGCCTCCGCCGACGAGCTGATGGAGCTGCGTGAAAGAGTCGCTCAGATGCATGAGCTTCTTGCCCTTGTAGCTGGCCTTGGGCCCCTTGATGGGGCGCGCCCTGGCCTGCGTGCCGAAGCTGAAGCTCGGCGGGCCCCCGCGGCCACGGTGCAAACTGGCGTCGTCGGGCGGGATCTGGTAGATCCAGACGAGCTCGTTCTCCACTCCCTCGCACAGGGCGCGGTGGACCTCCGCCATGGCCTGCATGTCCCCCCCCCCCCCCCCCACTCCGATAGCGTCCCGCAACTCGACGTGGTTCCACTCCTTAGCTGGCATAGGCCCATATGGCCTGTCCTTGGGAAAGGCTGCGGGGCCCTTGACGCGGAATGACTGGCCAAGGTCGCCCTGACAAGCCAAGTAGAGCTTGACCCCGATGTGGGGCCTGCACGGGTTGGCGTAGCCCTGCTCCGTCATATCGAGGCGCTCGCTCCCGCTGACGAGGTCCAGCATATCTACGCTGACGATGAACCAATCGAGCTCAGATGGCTCCTTGACGGGGGAGTGCTGGCAGGTACCCTTGCCCGAGTCGACGACGTGGCCGCCCAGCTTGCGCGGCCAGTGCCCCGCGCGGAGGTGGAACCTGTCAGGCTCGACGTTCCAGTCCCCCGCCAGGACCCAGGGCTTGCCAGTGCACTTCAGCGTGGCTCCAACCTGCTGCAAGACGCTCTGGCTGTGCTCGCCCACGTCGTCGTTGTCCAGGTAGACCGAGCCCAGCAGGAAGCCTCCAGGCACGACACCGTTGATGTGCACGATGGTCGCGCGGCCCTCGGCCGCGTGGCAGCTGTCCTTGCTGCCGCCAGCGCCTGGCCCGCACATGCCACGCGAGGTGCGCACGGCCACGCCAGTGCCGCTGCTGACGGCGCGCTGGAGGCTTGCGCCGACCGAGCTCACCCCTGGGGTCAGCACGGCGCTCCAGCCAACCTGTCGACACCACTGCTCCTGCTCCACGGCTCGGTAGCCGTTGAGGTGGTGCTCCTGGATGCACAGTGCGTCGCCGAGGTGCGCCTCCGCCACCGCCTGCTGTTGTGGGTCCTGCTGCTCGCCGAGGATGGCGGTGAAAGGGCCCCATCCGCTGCCGTTGAGGCTCACGATGGTGAAGTGAGGGCGGCTACCCCCGCTTCCCCCTTCTGCGGATCCCCGCGGAGCGGAGGCCTTGGAGGAGCTTCTGGGCACGAAGCTTGCGCAAGGCGGCGGCTGCGGCGGCCTTGCCTGCAGCGTCGCCTGCTGCCTCGCCGTTGCCCACCTCGCCCGCCACGGCCTCTGCTGCCCCCTCCTCGGTGGCCTCTTCCTCCAGGGAGTCCAGGATGACGTCGACGTCCTTCTCGTCGATCTCCTGCTCGTCGCCGCTCCCGTCACGCTCCGCCGCGGCACCTGCTGTGGCAACGCGCTGTGCCAGACGCCGCAACTCTGCGACTTGGCCGTCCCATTGCTCAGCGAAGCCAGGGGCGAGCATGCCTGAGCACTGATTAAGAGCGGCGAGGAAAGCGGTGGCTCGCTCACCCTCGCTGAGTTGGGCGCCTGGGGACGCTGGGGCAGCCGTCCCTCGCGGCCCTTCCTCCCGCTGCTGTGCTTCACGCTCGCGGAGCTGTTGCGCCAGGAGTTTGTCGATGAGCGCCTGGAGCTCCTTCTCGCCGGCCTGACTCTGCGCATGTTTGCCCTCCAGCTCGAGCTTGTGGGCCTGAAGTTCAGCAAGCTGCTTGTCCGCCGCCGAGATCCTGCTCGCCAAGGCCGCCGTGGTGGCCTCCTGGTTCTTCTGCTTGCGCTCCAACTCACTGAGCTGGACTGATGTGGGCTTGGTTGCTGCCAGCTCGTTCTCCAACTGCTGCGCCTCCTGCCGTTTGGATTCGAGAATGGCCTCCGCGCCGTCCACGCCCTCGATCTTCTTGATCTCACTTCGTAGCTTCCCCAATCGGCGGACACGTTCTGACTTGTCGTCAGGCTGCGACCCGACGCCTGCCGCCCCAGCGCCACCGCCATCGACTCCTGGTCCTGCTTGGCTGCTGGTCTCCAACTTTTTGACCTTCCTCCGCAACTGGTTGAGCTCGTGGCGTTCTCTGGCGTCCAGTTGTGACATGCCGCTCCACCAAGAACTCGTACCAGAACCGCTTTCCCACCAGTCGTAGCCGCAACTCCTGCAGACGTGCCGAGAGCCCCAATTCTTCTTGGCTCCGCACTGAGGGCAATCCCAGACCCTGGGCGCTGCACCGCTGCCGCCCGCGCCTGGAGCTTGGCCGCCCCGCTGTCCACGGCCGCTGCTGGCTCTGCCGCCGCCACCGCGCGCGGCTCCTCGAGCACCACCTCCACGTCCTGCCATTGGTCGAGCCCGCCGCGGCTGGGCTCCCAATCGGGCGACTGGGGCCGGGTGTCGGTGATGTAATATGGAAAGAGCTGTGGCCCCAAAGGCCTCACTGAAAGCTTGGAAGATTGGGAATCTGACCCAAGAATGGACGCGACGGCTAGAGCCAGCCTCATGAGACCAGACATCTGCCCTGATCGCGCCACCTTGAGCCAAAATGGCTACGGAGGATGATGATGATGATGATGATGATGATGATGATGATGATGATGATGATGATGATGATGATGAGGAGGAGGAGGAGGAGGAGGAGGAGGAGAGGAGGAGGAGGCGGAAGAGGACGTGGACTTCGACCTCCTCGGATGAGCGGAGGCACCTCCGGCGCACCCCCCCTTGCAGCGATGCAGGAGGGGAGCCTGGGGGAGTGTGGAGAGTCCTCCTCCTCCTCCTCCTCCTCCTCCTCCTCCTCCTCCTCCTCCTCCTCCTCCTCCTCCTCCTCCTCCTCCAGCCGCCGCCCTCCCCCTGCCGAGGAGGTGCCAGTTCGAGGTGTCGGCCTCCGCAGGAACTCGGCGTTCCTCCGCACCTCGGCGGCCTTTGCCCGGGCCCGGTCGCTCCTCTGGGCGTCCTCGACCAGCAAGCCGTGCTGCGCGGCGGAGGCGGCCGGGGGGTCCGAGCTGGCCGAGCCCAGGGAAACTCGGCCAAGAGCGCTCCCACTGCAGTCTTCCTCCTCCTCCTCCTCCTTCCACTTCCTCCTCCTCCTCCTCCTCCTCACCTCCTCCTCCTCCTCCTCCTCCTCCTCCTCTCCTCCGCCTCTCCCTTCCCCCTCCCCCTTCCCCCTCCTCCCCTCCTCCTCCTCCCCTCCTCCTCCTCCTCCCCTCCTCCTCCTCCCCTCCTCCTCCTCCTCCTCCTCCTCCTCCTCCTCCTCCTCCTCCTCCTCCTCCTCCTCCTCCTCCTCCTCCTCCTCCTCCTCCTCCTCCCGTCAAGCGCGGTGCCCAGGCCCCTCCCCGGGTCGGAAGCGTCCAGCTTTTCGGGCCGCGCCCAGCCGTGCCGACGAGGGGGGCCCCGTCGCCCGCTTCCCTGAGACCCAACGCTGCGAACCAGAAACAACATCAAAATCGCGACCGGAGCCTTTGACCTCCTGCGGCACGCTGCGAGCCCGACCGACCTGTGATGGTCCTGGGGCCCAACACGCGTCTCGCTCGAGACGTCCTCAACACATTCTGAACAACAAGCGTTTCGCTCGAGACATCCTCAAACATGATTCCGCCGGCCTCCTTCAAACTCGTCATTTATCGCGAAATAATTCCGCCGGCCTCCTTCAAGTCGATTCCAGGGGTAAACAGCTAAAAGAGAACCCTTCAGGGCCGAGCCCTTTCCGGAAGAATGCAACGCCCAGGTCTCAGGGTGCCAGGGGGGGCGGAACCAGTGCTGGGCCGCCTCGTGCTGACTCCAGATCCACCGTACTTCGTAAGATTTTTACCTAACAGCTCTTGCTGATAGGTTTCTAGTGGTCTCAAAAGAGAGCATCATGACTCCTCAGGGGGGTCTGGGCGGGACCCGGACAGGCTGCCGCCGAAGCTGCCGCCGAAGCCGAAATCGCTTGGGACATCCTCGCAAAATCGCTCTTGGTGCTCCCAGAACTCCACTCCCGGGCCACATTTTGGATGTCCGGAGCCAACTATAGGCCACTTCGTGCTCTTCGACTTCCCAGAACTCCATTCCCGGGCCACATTTTGGATGCCCGGAGCCAACTGTAGGCCACTTCGTGCTCTTCGACTTCCCAGAACTCCATTCCCGGGCCACATTTTGGATGCCCGGAGCCAACTGTAGGCCACTTCGTGCTCTTCAAGTTCCCAGAACTCCATTCCTGGGCATGATTTTGAATGCCCGGAGCCAACTGTAGGCCACTTCGTGTTCTTCTAGTTCCCAGAACTCCATTCCTGGGCCACATTTTGAATGCTGAGGCAGGCTGATGCTGCGGCCGAGGCAGGCTGAGGCTGAGGCAGGCTGAGGCTGAGGCCGAGGCTGAAGGCAGACTGAGGCTGAGGCTGAAGCAGACTGAGGCTGAGGCTGAGGCAGGCTGAGGCTGAGGCTGAAGCAGGCTGATGCTGAGGCAGGCTGAGGCTGAGGCTGAGGCTGATGCAGGCTGAGGCTGAGGCAGGCTGAGGCTGAGGCCGAGGCTGAAGGCAGACTGAGGCTGAGGCTGAAGCAGGCTGAGGCTGAGGCTGAGGCAGGCTGAGGCTGAGGCAGGCTGAGGCTGAGGCTGAGGCAGGCTGAGGCTGAGGCTGTGACTGCGACTGCCGTTGCCGCTGCGACTGTCATCGCGAATGCGACTACGACTGCGAGAACAGCAGAATTCTACAACTGGATTTTCATCTGAATCTTAAGGGGAATGCTTTCAGATATGCTTTTACACATCGCTGTTAGGTTGCTTTGCCGGGATAATCCAGCTCACAACTGTGTCGGAAATGTGCCCCGAACGATGCGAAACAATGATCGACCCACGAACCCGGAAAGGAACATAGAAATGTAAGACATGGCAACAAGTCAAAGACACCTGATTGGGCGACGGGCAAACGCAATGATGAGTGTATCGATCTTGATGTACCGTGCCGAGAGCTGTGCTGTGCTGTGCCGTGCTGAATTGCGATGTGCTATGCCGCGATTGTGCTCTATAGCGTTGTGGATCGAGTCCTCCATTGCATCCGAGTCCTGACCGATCTGATCTGGGTCGTAAGCTCGAGCTGCCTGAGCACATAGTAGCTGCCCTAAAGCTGATTAGCAAGGAGACATGCTAGGAGGACGCGCCGCGGACCGTCCCAAGGGACGCGCCAGGCGACGTGCCAGGGGACGTGCCATGGGGACGCACCGCGGGACGTGCCAAGGGGACGCGCTACGGAACGTGCCAATGGATGTGCCACGGGACGTGACAGGGGACGCGCCGCGCGACGAGCCAGGGGGACTCGCCACGGGACGCGCCACGGAACGTGCCAGGGAGCGTGACAGGTTGCAATGCTGAGTGTATCGATCTTGATGTACCGTGCCGAGGGCTGTGCTGTGCTGCGCCGTGCTGAACTGCGATGTGCCATGCCGCGATTGTGCTCTATAGTGTTGTGGATCGAGTCCTCCTTTGCGTCCGAGTCATGACCGAACTGATCTGGATCTTAAGCTCGAGCTGCCTGAGCACATAGTAGCTGCCCTAGAGCTGAATAGCAAGGAGACATGCCAGGAGGACGCGCCGCGGACCGTCCCAAGGGACGCGCCAGGCGACGTGCCAGGGGACGTGCCATGGGAACGCACTGCGGGACGTGCCAAGGGGACGCGCTACGGAACGTGCCAATGGACGTGCCAGGGGACGCGCTCCCACGGCCACGATCCCTCGTAAATTACGCTGCGTCCGCGCTCCCAGGGCCACGATCCCTTGTAAATTACATTGGGGTCGCACTCCCAGGGCCCCAACCACTTGTAAATTACGCTGCGTCCGCGCTCCCAGGGCCACGATTCATCGTAAATTACGCTGCGTCCGAGCCCCCAGGGCCCCGATCCCTAGTATTCTACGCTGCGCCCGCGCTCCAAGGGCTACGATCCCTTCTAAATTACATTGCGTCCGAGCTCCCAAGGGACCGACCCCTCGTAAATTACGCTGCGCCCGCGCTCCGAGGGCCACGATCCTTCGTAAATTACACGTGGTCCGCGTTCCCAACGCCACGATCCCTTGCAGATTACGCCGCGTCCGCGCTCCCAGGGCCTCCTGGGGCATGCTGGGGCGCCCAGATCCCTCAAGTCTTGCCAAACAAGCGTTTCGCTCGAGACATCCTCGATGTTTTGGCGCGGGGGGCGCACCATCCTCGAGCGGGCACGCAAAAACTCAACACTGTCACGCTAAATCCTGGAAAAACAAACGAAGTAGTCGAGACATCGTCGAAATTCCTGCGCGCGGGACGCGGCACGCGCGAGACGTCCTCGGAATTCCTGCGCGCGGTCGGGGCTCCAGACTTCGTTACCTAACAGCTTGTTCTGATAGGTTTCTAGTGGGGTCAAAAGAGAGCAGCAGATGACTCCACAAGGGGGTCTGGGCGGGTGCCGGACAGGGTGCCGCAGAAGTCGTTTTAAGCCAACAGTCACACACTTCGTGCTCTTCGACCTCCCAGAACTCCATTCCCGGGCCACATTCTGAATGCCCGGAGCCAACTGTAGGCCACTTCGTGCTCTTCGAGTTCCCAGAACTCCATTCCCGGGCCACATTTTGGATGCCCGGAGCCAACTGTAGGCCACTTCGTGCTCTTCGAGTTCCCAGAACTCCATTCCCGGGCCACATTTTGGATGCCCGGAGCCAACTGTAGGCCACTTCGTGCTCTTCGAGTTCCCAGAACTCCATTCCCGGGCCACATTTTGGATGCCCGGAGCCAACTGTAGGCCACTTCGTGGTCTTCGAGTTCCCAGAACTCCATTCCTGGGCATGATTTTGAATGCCCGGAGCCAACTGTAGGCCACTTCGTGTTCTTCGAGTTCCCAGAACTCCATTCCCGGGCCACATTTTGAATGCTGAGGCAGGCTGATGCTGAGGCTGAGGCAGGCTGAGGATGAGGCAGGCTGAGGCTGAGGCCGAGGCTGAAGGCAGACTGAGGCTGAGGCTGAAGCAGGCTGAGGCTGAGGCTGAGGCAGGCTGAGGCTGAGGCTGAGGCTGAGGCTGAGGCTGATGCTGAGGCAGGCTGAGGCTGAGGCTGTGACTGTGACTGTCGTTGCCACTGCGACTGTCATCGCGAATGCGACTACGACTGCGAGAACAGCAGAATTCTACAACTGGATTCTCATCTGAATCTTAAGGGGAATGCTTCCAGATATGCTCCTACACATCGCTGTTAGGTTGCTTTGCCGGGATAATTTCATGATTCTGCTAAAAATGCTCCGCACCCTCTTTTTTACAAAGGAAAGCGGGGTCCACGGACCCCGTTATTGATCGAGGATCCGAGGTGGGGGGTCGACTTTCCTCGAGCGGGCACGCGCGAAACGCATTTTTGTCACGCCGAATTTGACTTTAAGTCGTTTTTTATCGAGCGGAACTCTGCCGGCCCTCTCCAGGGGGGAATACACCCACTAAGACTTATAAGAGAAAACCCTGGGCCCGCGACCTTTCCGGGAAACAGGGCGTCCGCCTCAGAAAGATCGGGCGGATAGTTCCGCAAGGGTATGGAGGGAACAGCGACGGTAAAGTAGGGCGGACGTTTACGGCAGAGGAGATTGAAAAATACGTGGGGCCCCGCTTACGAAGTCGCCCAAAGTGCGGTGGATCAGGGGTCACACATCCGGCGCTCCAACTCTTCTCGATGCGTGAGCCCCGTGAGGTCTGGACCACTTCCTTCCCTAGGGTCAATGTTTCACTCTGGAGTCGCTTTTGAACGGTACCAGGGCCCGCTGAGGGCCCCAGGAGGCCAAACATAGACACAGAAACCGGCCGCTCCAATCTCCCCGACTCCAGATCCGCCCGACGTTGGCTTTTTTTCCAACTTCACATTGCGTCGGAAATCCACCTAGAAGAGTCCGAAAAAGTAGGGCGGGCATTTCTGCACCCAACATAAAGTTGGGCGGAGATCCACAGAAGTAGGGCGGAAACAACAACAGAAAAGTAGGGCGGAAACTGGCATCAGCGGGGCTTGAAAAGCAAGGCGGAAATCCCAAGCCCTGCCTACGAATTTCCCCAAAGTAGGGCGGATCCGGAGTCAGGGCCACGCTTCTTGACCCAGAGATCCCATGTCGTGATTTTTTCAGTACGGGGTCCCCAGAAGTCTCGACCCATTCCCTGGGACCGGCTTCTCATCCTGAGCCGTTGTTTGACGGTCCCAGGGCCCGGCGAGGGCCCCTCGAGGCCGAAAAATACGACAAACCTCCGTCTGGATTCTTTCAATACCCTGGATCTCGGGGAAGATCGGCGGTGTCGGAGCACCGGCTGTCTGGGGAGCCGGGGCCGCGCCCCCCAGCCGGCTCCGCGCTGGGCGTCCAGGTGCTGCGCGGCCAGGCGGGACCTCGCGAGCGTCTGGCGGAGCATCCCCGGCCCACCGCACCCACCGATCACGAGCGCTCCGCTCGCAGCCCCGATCACGAGGGATCCGCTCGCGCAGACCTCGGACCGATCACGCCTTCCGGCTCGGACGAGCGCGCGATCCAGCCGCACCGGTCGCAGGATCGGCGACCCCGCGACCCCCCGACCCCGCGACCCGCCGACGTCATGATTCGTGCACAGCGGCGACCCCCGGAGGCCTCGACCCGGTGCCCGGGACGGGCTTCTCGTCCTGAGCCGTTTCTGGACGGTCCCGAGGCCCAGCGAGGGCCCCCAAAGGCCGAGAATGGCGAGACATCTCCCGCCGCGAATTGTTCCATTCCTCGAGGGTGTCTGGGGTCCTCGATGATGGGGGTCCCCAGGAGCCGGTTTCTCATCCTGAGCCGCTTTCTGACGGTCCCGAGGCCCGCCGGGGGCCCCCCGGTGCCGAAGATGCCGACAAGCCTCCCGTCGTGTTTTTTTCATTGCTCGAGGGGCACCTCCTCCTCCTCCTCCTCCTCCTCCTCCTCCTCCTCCTCCTCCTCCTCCTCCTCCTCCTCCTCCCCCTCCTCCTTCCCCCCCTCCTCCTCCTCGTTCACCTCTTCCTCCTCCTCCTCCTCCTCCTCCCCCTCCCCCCCCCTCCTCCTCCTCCT
>CAUYUJ010017400.1:95093-96916 GCA_963575745.1 Prorocentrum cordatum | reverse complement strand
GCAGCTGCCGAGGCCTTCGCGGGGCGACCGGGGGAGCAACGCTAGGGATTCCTATAGGGATTCCTAGGGACATTTAAAGTCCTGAGGAGCCTAAGGATCCCTAGGGATTCCTAAGGATTCCTAGGGATTCCTAAGGATTCCTAAGGATTCCTAGGGATTCCTAGGGACTCCCAGGGATTCCTAAGGACTCCTCGAAAGACGCACCGTGCAATAGCAGCGGCAACGGTCTCCGAGGGGGCCTCGTGGGGACTCTCTTGAGCCGCTCTCGGAGCGTCGAGGCGGCGAGGGCTGTGAGGGCGACGGGGAAGAATGATCACGAGGCCAGGAAGGCTGTGAGGATGACGCGGGCGCATGAGCAGGAGGACGAGGCTTTTGCCCTCACCGAAAAGCACACCACCGACAGCCCGCCACCAGGAATCGATCGCCAGGATCCGCTGGCCATCCGCTGGACGCAACACATACATGCAAACCCTTCGCTGGACACACACACACACACAGCATCCGCTGGACGTACGAAACATGCCCTGCACATACCGACGAGGAGGAGGACGAGGAACGGAGGAGTGGGAGGCCGACGAGGACGCGCGCACAAGGCGGGGGCGGCCTCTGGGCCATCACTCCGGTGCACGAGGACGTGGGCCTGCAGGAGCCCCGTGACGTCCCAGTCGGGGCAGCCGTCGTGGCAACCCTGGAGGGGGGCGAGAGAGGGGACGAGGCCAAGCTGGGTCAGGAAGCACACGGGGAGGTCTTCCTCGGAGGGACGAAAGAGGATCCAAAGCCAGGCCCCACTGGGGGCAGCCACGCCTGGGTAGGCCGCGGACTCAGCGGGGTTGCGCCGGAGCAGGCGGCATCGGGCCGCATGCGGCCGGACCTCGGGCCGGGGCAGATTCAGAAGTGGACCTCCCAGGAGTTGCATCCGAAGCCAGGTGCGCTCGCGCCACCTCGGGCAGCCTGCCTCGTCCCTCCCAGCCCTCCTCCCCACCCGTTGCGCGAAACCTGTGTCTTCTCACCGGATCGGGTACCGAATCTGGCACTCACGCCCAGAGTTAGGTCGGGCATGTCCTCCTACAGGCGGACTTTGACAAAAAATAAAATTGATCAAAGCCGATGCAAACAATAATCAAACATAGCCAAAAAATCGTCACCAGACTATTGTTTGACTATTCTTGAATATTCCTCCTGTCGAGGGACACGCCCGACTTAAGCCCAGAAGGGTATCCAGGGTGCTTGGCCCGTCGCTCACACCGCGCGCTCGAGGCCTCGACACGCAGGCCGATGCTGAGAGCAGATCGCTGGCGTCTAAGAAGACACACCATATGGAAACAACAATCGGAACGCTGTCATAAGGAACCCTAGGGAAAGAACGAGGCCCCCTCTTGCCCAGAAGCGAAACTCCGACTTCCCATGAAAAGCCTGAGGGCAGCCTAAGACAAACTGCACAACCATTAAGCAACACCGAGTCCCTCCCCAATGAGAGGGGCTCCTTCAGCGGCCCGACTGTACTCTCCTCTCCCCTCCCCCCCGACTCCGTCCGGAAGATGCCCCGCCCTCTACGCGCACCGTTTTTTTACACAGGATTGGACACCATGTTTGTGTCTTCTGACGGATTTTGTTTACAATCCGACGGTGGACAAACCTCCCTTTAGTAAACCTCCCCTTAATGAAAACGGCCTGGGACCGAAACCGACGGACCTGAACCCGCAAAAATGACGGCCGCGACGCCCTCTCGCAAACCGAAAACGGCCGATTCCTCAATCGACGCGTCAGGGTAGGAGGTCTGTCCAACCCCGAGCAATCCGATTGTCTTCCAGGGGGTGGCGCAA
>CAUYUJ010017400.1:85093-92593 GCA_963575745.1 Prorocentrum cordatum | reverse complement strand
AGGAGGAGGAGGAGGGGGAGGAGGAGGAGGAGGAGGAGGAGGAGGAGGAGGAGAAGGAGGAGGACAGCCCATCTTCGAGGCTCCCATTTGGTCCGTGCGTGTCCCGAGGGCAGGGATGCGACGGCGCGGAGGGCCTGTGCGGCGGAGGCGCTCGCAGCAGGGAGGGGCGCCGCGCACGCGCGGGAATCTGCCCAGTTGGCCACAGACGGTGAGGCCCTTCTCGGCGCGCTCGCGATGCGAGGAACTCCCTCGCCGAGGCTCCCAGAGTAAGACGGCACCCCCTGGGATGTGCTCGAGGGACCGACGAAGAGCGAGCGAGGCCGATGAGTGGGGCCGCTGCACTGGAACGGCCCAGGCCAAGTCCAGGATCAAGCCGGATGAAACAACAGATCTTGCGGGATTCGGCACGAGCATGCCACGTTGGGCTGGGTGTGCGACCGCGGATCTGCCGGTGCCGGTGCTGAGCGCGTCCTGGCCAGCTGTCGTGCCCCGCCCCCTCTCTCTTGTCCGCCAGGCCTCCCCGCTCCTGGAGGGTTGGGGGTGGGAGGGCAGCAGGCGGAGAGGGTCGGCGGAGAGTCAGGGGGCCCGAGGCGACGGCACCGCGGCAAGGGGCGGCAAGGTGCGGAGGAAGAGGGACGGGGGAAGAGGGGAGCCTGCTTCGAGGTCGTGGCCAGGGCCGAGGGCGAGGAGCTGACCGCACCGGCTGGGGCGACAGCGAGACCCAGAGCCCGACTGCTGCCACCCTATGCCCTCCGCGCGCAGCTGCCTCTGAGCGTCCCGTCTCGAACGAACGAGGTCCGGCCGCTCGAGAGACGAGGCGGCGCCTGACGAACAGGTCCTCATCCTGCTCTCATGGCTCACCTCCCCCACCGTCACAGGGAGCGGGGAGCGTGCCAGAACGTTGGTGCCAGCTCAGGGTTACAGTTGGCGGCTGTGAGGCTCACATCGAGCTGAGAGCCAAACGCTGCGGGCGCCCCCTGCGTTGCACACTTGCGCTCGACCTCGGCGTGCCCATCGTCCGGGCACGCGTGTCCTCCCCATGCCTTGCCCGTGGCCCCGGCAACCGGGGGAGCACCCGCGAGGAGGAGGAGGGGGAAGGAGGCAGAGAGGGCGGACATGGACGGCGAGGAGGAAGACGGGCAGGTCGCGGGTGTTGCCTCCGACACGCACGGGCACGGGGACGGAGAGGAGGGACGGCAGCAGGGATGAGCTCTCCTTGCCAACGGGCAGCCTCCCTTGTCGAGCGGGCCAGCTCGCGATGGCTTCGTCGCCCACCCTTCCTGGGGCAAGGAGCCGCCGGGGGAGGGTCCAGACGGCGTCGCCCCCTCGACATGGCCACACCTGCAGTCCTGAGAGGGTGGGGAGCGAGAGCGATGCATGGGGGAGGATGGCACCGAGGACGGTGATTGGGAAGAGGGGGATCAGAAGGACCACGCCGGGGAGGGAGAGGTGGCGCACTGGGAAGAAGCGGGGCACGAACGTGCGACGTCTCGATGTGTCCCAATACGAGGCCCCCAGAAATCCCGACCCTTTCCCCCGGGCCGGCTTTTCACTCATGCATGCCTGGGGGGTCTGCTTTGGAAAGGGGGATCCAGGAGGGGCTGTCCGGGGGACGTTCCACAGTGGGGCCACTTGAGAAGCCATCAGCGCTTCCACAGTGAGGTCACTTGTGGAGTCACAAGTGCGGCAACGCGCCGAGCACTTGAGAGAGGGCTCGTCCTGCGCACGTTCCCCTGTGGGGCCACTTGCGAGGCCTGCAGTGAATTCACAGTGGGCCACGTGTGGAAGCACGAGTAAGGCCACAGTGAGAGCACCCGCAGGCGAGACGGCCAGGGGACTTTCCTACTGGAAGCACTTGCGGACTCACAAATGGCTTCCCTGTGAGATCACGCATGGAGGCTTCAGGGAGGTCAGAGTGGAATCGCCACCACACGGCTATGGCGCATACATGCCCTGCTCCGCGTGTTCTCGTGAGGATTGCTTTCGCCAAATTCCGCCCGTGCTGCGCCGGCCAGACCCGACGGGCAGCGTATGAGACACGATCCGGCGCCTGTCATCCGGCACTCTCGTTCGACCGTCCGCTCGTCACTGTTGGAACTTCCCTCTCCAGGGGAAACCTTCCGCTGCGTTAGTGGGAGGCGTCGCGCTCGCATGCCTGATGTTTGCGTTTGTCGCAACAGTGAGTCAGTGGATGTCACCTCCCCATCATCACCACCTTCGCAACCATCGCCAACAACATCATCATCACCATCCTGTCAGCAGCAGCATCATCTTCGCGATCATCATCATACCACCCCTCAGCAGCAACATCATCATCATCATCAAACCAGTCAATATTTACGGCCGTGTGTGGCGGCATCCAAATTTTCGTTCAAGCGTTGTGGCCGTGAGTGGCGGCATCCGAGTTTCATTCTCTGCTCTCCCAAAGTGGTCAGAGACGCACTGTGTAAGAGGCAAGCGCGTGAGGTCTGCGCCGAAGGGTCGCTCGTCCAGACATCGACGCACGCCGAGGGAAGCCCCAGCTGGAATGCGGATGCCGACGCGAGCCGTGGGAAATCCCAGCCGCCCAGATGAGCCTCACCGCGTTTACCTCCCACAGCGTCGGGGGGAGAACAATTTTGCAGGGGAACTGGGACACACAAATAACTACACACAAATAAACATATCCCCCAAGACGCCCCAAGAGCCTTCCAAGAGGCCTCCGAAGAGAGCCCCAAGAGGCCAAAATCGTTGATTGTCATTGGTTTTTTCGATGTTTTTTGTGTTCTGGCTTTTTCGGCTTCCGAACGCTCCAAGACGGCCCAAGAGGCCCCCAAGACCGCTCCAAGACGGCCCACGAAGCTCCCAAGACGGCGCCGAAACGACCCAAGAGAGCCCTCAAGACGGCCCAAGTGCCGCCCAAGACGGACCAAGAGGCCCCAAGACGGGCCCAAGAGGGACTCAGGAGGGATACCGAGAACTCAAAAATGGAGCCCTCCGTCCCAGAAGGCGCCCAGGAGGTCCCAAAGAGGCCCCAAGAGGCCTCCAAGAGGCCCCAAGATGTCGCCAAGAGGCCCCAGGAGACTCCCAGGAGGCCCAAAAGAAGCCCCAGAAGGCTTCAAACATGTCTCCCAGGCGCCCCCGAACGGCCTCTCAACAGACCCCAAGAGGCCCCCCAAAGAAGCATCTTGACGACGACTCTATTTCGCCCCATCGAGAGACGACCCCCAGGGAACTGCTTCACCATCAAAACTCCCCACGCAACGCGTCCGAACGACACCCGCCCCCAAGAGCGCAACATGGGCAACGAACACACAGACAAAAACCAGCGATGCCATATCACGGGCCGGCGGAATGAGCGAAGCGATTCAAAAACTACACACAAATAAACATATCCCCTATAAAATCGTATATTTTCTGGGTTTTTGTCTCCCCCCCCACTTCCCATAGTTTCCCATATGTTCTGGGAATCGCCGATTAATTGTGTCTATGCGTTTTTTCCGCTCCTGCAATTTGCTGAACGCCTCCTCGTGCTAACAGTCGGCCCCCTGCCCGTGGACACAAGCACGGCCAGAGTGGGAATTGTCGGTCCTCCCGTCCAGAGTGACGGCTGTCTCACGAGCAAGTCCGCAGTGTGCGCCTGCGTGGCGCATCGAAGCCAGTGCGCTGCGCGCGTGGACAGCTCGCCTCCGGGCGCGAAGGTGCGCAGGCCGACGAAACGCTGGTCTGGGGCATCGCAGGCGTGGGAACGAGGCCGGAGCCGAGGCGAGGAGGGGGAGGCAGAGCACGAGGAAGGCGAAGAGCAGGAGGAGAGAGAGATGGATGATGTGGAGGCGAGGGAACTGGAGCTCGAGGCCACCTGTGGGGCCGCTAACGAGGGAGCAGTCGGGCCACGCGCGGGGGCACAAGTGAGGGCACTGTGGGCCCACTTGCATGGGGCACAATTGAGGACACTGCGGGGCCGTTTGTGGGGGCACAAGTGAGGGCACCGTGGGGACACTTGTGGGCCACTAGAAGGGAGCACCGTGGAGCCACTGCTAGTCAGACTTCCATGGGCACCGACTTCAGTGGGCGCTGGCGTCAGCGGGCGCAAGCTTCAACGAGCGCAGTCTTCAGAGGTGGCAGACTTCAGTCAGCGCAGAAGTCACTGGGCACGTGCGCCAGGTGGGCGCAGGCCTCAACGGGCGCCGGCTTCGCTGGGCTCGCGCGCCAGCGGGCGAAAGCTTCGGTTGGCGCCAGGTCCCGCAGGCGCAGACTTTAGTGGGCGCAGACGCTGGCCGGCGCAAACCTCGACGGAAGCATACGTCGCCAGGCGCAGAGACCAGCGCGCGCAGACATCAGCGGGCGCAAACTTCAGTGGGCGCATAAGTCAGTGGATGCGGGCTTGATGAGGCGCAGACGCTAATGGGCGTAGACGTCAGCGGAGGCAGACTTCACTGGGCGAGAACACACCAGCGGCCGCGGATTTCCGGGGGAGCACGCGTCAGCGGGCGCAAACGTCAGCGGCGCAGACTTCAGTGGGCGTAGCGAGGAGTGCGCGCAAGACCCAGTTGGCGGAGACGCAGGGGTCGGCGCAAAGGGCGCCTTATCCCCGAGAGAGACAGACGAATCATCGGGTCGACTGCCCGACTTGACTCCGCCTCGTGACTCGACTACGGGGGCGCGTCGAACGAATAAGCCGCGCCCTGACGGCGCATCGGCAGCAACTGCAGGTAAAATTAGCACATGTGTGGTACCATGCAGAAGAGGACGCTGCACAGACGCTGAGCAGCAACACTGCCTGGGACTACGGGGGCGCGTCGCCAGCTCGAAGTGACTACCCGAGAGAGCGGCGGTTCCGTGGCTTGACCGCGCCTCTCGACTGCCCGAGCGCGCGGCCCCTCCGCGTCTCGACTAATTGCCCGAGTTCGCGGCCATGCGGTTCCTTGGCTGCACCGGCGTGGGCGCGAGGCCCATGCGGGCCCGTATGGAACGCCCGAATTGAGGAGCGCTGGCGGCGACAGGGGGCTTTCCAGCTCAATGCGCCCGCGTCGAGTTCAACCTGCAAGCACAACTCGAACTTGTCGGCGCCTTGCCCAGCGGAGGCTCGGGCAAGGCCCTCTCGGCAGTGAGGACCCAGGCCATCACCGCTCGCAGCGGGGGCCTCGACTGTCACTGCGCCCCGCACCGGGCCCCAGGCAAACCCACCCCGAAGCGGGGAACTCGTCGGCCAACCTTCCTTACTGGTCGCGTCGAGAGAAGCAGACGGGCCGTTTTGAATCAATTTGCGTTGGCTTACCATGAGAACGGAGTGACTTGGTCTTGGCTCAGAGCGCGCCAAATGTTCTACAACAGAACGCCGACAGGGCCCAGGAGAGGTATCTGGCCTCAGGAGCGCCCAGAATCGTCCCAAAAACGTCCCCTCGCCATCGCTCGGACGTCCATTCCGTGTGCACTTTTCGGTAACGTGCGTGTTTTTTTTGTTTATTCCCCCAAGGTGAGCAAAATGCTCCTCGATGGTCCTCGCCGAGAACATATGCATACGTTCGAGCGATGCCAAGTCCCAAGCGGGATCCAAGATGCCAGATCTCGGCCTCGGGCTCCAGGCGGGCAGTGCTAATTGGCAGCGGCACGGGCTCGACACCCCTTCGACCGCTCCCGATTATGGCTGCAGGATGGCACGGCTGGCTCCCAAGGAGGGCCCGAGCAGAGCAAGAGGAGGGCAACAACCACCCCCAGCAGAGCTCCAAGGGAGCTCCAAGATGGCCCCAAGAGGCCCGCGAGAAGCTCCAGGATGTGTCTCAGTTCGCTCTTGTTGGCCGCCCTGTTTCCCTGTTTCCCAATATGTTGGCATGAGCCTCGTATCCCGACAGCTCACGTGGGCACCCTTTCTAGATGATCTCTCCTGGGGACATGAGAACTAACCCGAGGAAGTCGTTCAGAACCCCCCAGGGTTATCGTTAGCACCGCACCAGGATATAATATTTCCAGGGGGCCGTTTTCGCAGAGCGATATCTTAGCACCTCGCACACATCAAACAATAAATTTCGTGGCGCGTCGCGCGCCGCGCAAGAGGAAATCCTTGGGGATGCCTTTGGATATGCTGTGCATTTCCTAGGACACGTTACGGACCAGCAAAGGATTGCCTAGGGAATCCCAAGGATCCGAGACTCCTAGGAGATGCTAAGCACCCCTCGCATTTCCTTGGACATGCTGAGGACATGCGAAGGACATGCTCAGGATTTCATGGGGCTCCTCCGGTGCCGAAGTAACGCTTCCAGGGTGCTGGATGCCTTATACTTTCACCGGATGAGGGTGTGGGGGGGGCTTAATAAGTGCTTCCTGGGGTTACACCAGAGAAAAACCCAATCAGTGGATGGTTCGAAACGGGATCGACAAAGAGATGGATAAGGAGATCGACCAGGAACCCGGGAGCCCGGGAACCCACCGAAATCGGACCAAACCAAAAAGACCAGGAACCCGGGAAGCCAGGACCCGGAGACCCGGGAACCCAGCCGGCCACCAAACTCGGCGGGAAACTTCCGCCTAATCTTTCCATTTCTTGGACGCCCGAGTTATCCGGGGTAACTCGGGTCCGGGGTAACTCGGGTTTGGATTCCCGAAAAACGAACCCGAGTTAGCCCTGACCCGAACTACCCCGGATGATTCGGGGCTCTGAATTTCCGCGAGTTATCCGGGGTAACTCGGGTCCGGGGTAACTCGGGTTTGAATTCCCGGAAAAGGAACCCGAGTTACGGCAGGTTCGTGTCGTGCCGACCCCAGCATTGGTTTTTGACACCGCAGGGATCGTTCAACCTTGAATGATCGGCCGCTGCCGCAACGTCCGATCGTTCAACATCGATCGATTCTGGGTCGCCGGCGGCGTTCAACCTTGAACGCCCGCGCTGGGGTCGCCGCTGGTCGACACGACGCAAACCTACCGTACCCCTGACCCGAGTTACCCCGGATGATTCGGGGCTCTGAATTTCCGCGATAGGACCCCCGCAGCCAGCAGCCTCGAGAAGCAGGTGGCCAAGCTCGTGTGCTCACCGGGGCGCGGATGGCGGGGGCGGAGGAGGAGGAGGGGGAGGAGGAGGGGGAGGGGGAGGAGGAGGGGGAGGAGGAGGAGGAGGAGGAGGAGGAGGAGGAGGAGGAGGAGGAGGAGGAGGAGGAGGAGGAGGAGGAGGAGGAGGAGGAGGAGGAGGAGGAGGAGGAGGAGGAGGAGGGGGGCCTCTGGCGCGCAGGGGCGCGGCACGCGGCGCCTCCTCTCTGCGAGGAGGCTGCCGGCTCGTCACTGGTCAGGGAGGTGCTCTTGAGATCTCTGCCCGCATCAGGACGATGAAGGGGCCCAGGGACACACAGAGAAATCAATAGACACAACTCCCAACATCCCCCATATTCTGCCATACGTTCTGGGCTCTCGTCTCCCGCCCCACGATCCGCGTTTTCCCATGGCTTCCTCTGAATCGACGACCGATTTCGTCTGTGTGGTATTCCCCTCCTGAGATAAATTTCATCATGTTACATAAACCGACGCGGCCG
>CAUYUJ010017400.1:70093-80093 GCA_963575745.1 Prorocentrum cordatum | reverse complement strand
CGGCTCGGCCCAGCTCTCACGAAAGGCGGGGCGGCGGGGAGGCAGGGGGGGTCCGTCTAGGGGCTCCGGCCGCGCGAGGCTTCGCGGCGTGCTGTTCGGAGCTGTTCGTGCGAGGCGTGGGATCGCAAGCCCCCCCCCCCCGCCCAGGCCCAGAGCAACTTACAGGGCAGCGTTTAACACATAGGAATTCCTCTCTCTCTCTCTTGTTTTAATAGGTTTTTAATGCATGATTCATTGAGGGAATAACAAATGTATGCATGAATTCATCGTTCTTGTTGATCCTAAACCCCTGCATTCTTGATACATGATCCGCACGCGGAGCATGCATGAAAAACGGCACTGTGCTCTGGCGCGGAGGGGGCACCAGGGGGCCGAGTCGACGGGGTGGCTTCACGGGGTGCTCTGGTGCGCGGAGGTCTGCCTCAGGGGTCGCACGACGAGTCAGGGGGCGGGGGGGGCGAGCGGGGGGCCTGAAGGGGGGGAAGAGAGCGAGAGAGAGAGAGGAAGGGGGCGGAGGGAGGGAGGATGAGGGGGAGAGGACGGGGGAGAAAGGGAGGGGAGGGGAAGAGTCCTGCATTCGGCCTCTGGCGCTCTGCAGGTGAATCGCGCAAGTGGTCGTAGTCTGAGGGAAGACGTGCGATCACGACGTTGGAGGTAATCGAAATATGTATAGTTCCATCGGACTGGAGTGCGCCCATGGTTCTCACCTACGGCAGTAGGCTTGGGCCCACACGAACGCAGCGAGAGGCTGGGGGGAGAAACGCGGTGGGAAAGGGTGGCATTTTGTGGCAATGGGCCCCTCGGAGGGTCATGGTAACGAAAGGACAGGGTGAGCGGGAGAAGGGGAGGGGAAGAGGAGCGGGATAGCTTCTCCCCCCTGCTTCCCCTCCTCCGCCCACCAGTCCCTTCTCAGGAGCGAGAAGTGGAAGAGGAGGAGGAGGAGGAGGAGGAGGAGGAGGAGGAGGAGAAGGAGGAGGACAGGAGGAGGAGGGGAGGAAGGAGGAGGGGAGGGAGGAGGAGGGGAGGGAGGAGGAGGAGGAGGAGGAGGAGGAGGAGGAGGAGGAGGAGGAGGAGGATGAGGAGGAGGAGAAGAAGAGGGAGGGTAGGAGGAGGACGAGGACGACGACGACCAGTGTAAACCCAAGACGTATCAACAATTTTGCATTAAACCCTCCCTTCAACATCCTTCTGGGTAGGCCCCTGCAAGAATTGGTGTTCGTTGAGTGGTGCCCCATTCAAATAATGCCGTCTGAGAATCCTCAATCATGCCGAAGCACTAGTCCTGGAACTTCAACGCCGCGAATCACCATAACTGTTGCGCCCTCACATCCACAAATCGTGCCAAAACACCATTGCTGGGACTTCACGGCCGCGAATCGATGTGACTGGTCGTAAACGTTCAGGACGAATCCGCGTGGCGCTAAGGCAACAGACACGTGTTGAAAAAGGAACAACCGTCCATCCTTGAAACCGTTGCAAAGTTTCAGAAGGTGCGGCGCTAAGGCGAGAGCCAAATGTTGAACAACAGCCGCCCTTCATCCTTGAAAATGGTACAAACTTTCAAGATTCAAGATCATAAATGGTGAGGCTGTCTCAGGCGGAATGCCCGGCCAGCCCTACCGACACGTCTGGGTGTGCGACATGGTAGAGCTCTTGAAAGAAGAAAGAATCTAGAAATTGAAAAGAGGAGGGCAACGAGATGATTATGGAGTGACACGCTCCACGAAGCGACCACCTCAGCAGTCTGGTGGCGATACCCCTTCTGCCATACCAGAGTCTGGATGCCTGGAGCAGGCAGAGGGAGAGGATGAGGGTGGTGAGATGGTGGAGGTTCCCGAGCGGTGAAAGGGACGTCTGAGCGACGGGCGACCCCCAGCCAATAGGACGGACCTGAGCAACTCATAAGAGTGGGCACAGACTCAGCGCATTCAAACCGTAAGATCCCCAACAAAACATGACGGCATGCTGCTGAGATGATATGGCATGATACTTACTCGGGCAACGGGGGTGAGATGGTGGAGGGCGAGCGAGAAGAGAGGGGGGATAAGGATGATTCAAATGATCATAATGATCAGGATGACCAGGATGCGGGGCCCAAGGAGGAGGGCGAGGAAGAGTGCTAACATGCAACGGCGAATACAGTCGTCACGAATGGCCTGATCTGCACGCAGAATATCGCGGCCATGCATCTCAAGGAACACCGACATGTGCGCCATCGAATCACATCCAAAGGAAGCGTTCCGGGTGTGCGCCAGCCGCGTCCTCACCCGCCGCCTAATTATCCTCCTCCGCTTCGTGTTATGCCTCCTCAGCCTCCCCTTCCATGTCTGCGCATCATTGCGCCAGCCCCTGCAGTTGAGCTTGCACGCCCCCTTCTTATTCCCCTGCTCCGCCTCCTCCATGTGATTATCCGCCGTCATCTTGCTTATACGGTCCTGCCGCGTCGCCTCTCCCAAGCTGCACTATTTTCACGCAGTGGCAGCACACTGGCGGAAATCTACTATGGGCGGACTGAACCGCAAAAAGGACAATACAAAAAAACAGCAGTAGATCAAGGTGACCTCCCCCCTGGTCCCCCACGTCACAATGCATGGAAACACCCTCTTTGCATCTCAAAGCATGTAATACCGAGGTTTCTGGTTATGGGCAATTTCGCTTCTCAAAGAGGGGGCAGTGTCAACACAATCGGCACCCATGTATACGGTGTGTGTATGTGTGCAGGTACGTATGTGTGATGAAGTGGCCGGGGCTTAGTGTTTGTGCCGAATTGGCGATCGCCTTCCTCCTACATGCTGCTGAGAAGACGTGTGATAAGACGTTAGCCCCAGACTCTACGTATTAAAGTGCACTAAGAACATCATCGCCAACCAAGCCCTTCACCGATTCAGATGTATACCCTGTTGTACGCATGTAAAGAATCATGTGCATATCCATCGTTATGTATCGTTAGATCGCTGGTTGTAGGTGTATATGTTCATATATGTGTATGAATATATAGGTATACATCTCTATATGTATATATATACATATGTGTTAGTGCATGTATGTGTGCATCCCTGTATATACAGATGGAACAATTTCATCATGTGTCTCTATATGTGTCTCTCTCTCTTTCTAGATGCGTCTTTATCGCGCGCTCTCTCTCTCTCTCTCGTTCCCTACCCATATGTCCCGCACATCTCGAGAACGTATGTATACCTGTACATACATATGTAATATTGATACGTATACGTCTCTCTCTCTCTCTCTCTCTCTCTCTCTCTCTCTCTCTCTCTCTCTCTCTCTCTCTCTCTCTCTCTCTATATATATATATATGAACATGTGGTATTGCCTCACCGCCCGCCTTATGCCATGTGCACACAAAGGTATGCTGGCACTCGCACCTTGACACCATGAACACTGTGATGGGCCTTATGAATGCCCTCCGCGGGTTAATTGGGCCCTGTCGGCCCACTTGAATGTTGCCAGTGTGATCACCCTCTGCGGCGCTTCGTAGCGCCTGTTGGGCCATTCTCGGGCAGCATTGGGGCAATATGAGGCCGCCGACTGGTTCTCTCAGGCCTCTTGATATACACATGTGGCGAGGATCCACAAGCCACGCCTCCCGATCATTGATGAGGCGGTAAGGCTCACGGACCGACGATCGAACGATTATCCACCTGTCGGTTAGCCAAGCGGCATACATGCGTCCAATCGGCGATGGGATGGAAAACCATGGGGCGCGGGAGCGGGTGCTAAACACGCCTGCGGAGACCTTGGTCCTATGTGTTCGGCACGTGTTGATCCCGTATTGGGGGGGTTCTCGTTTGGCCCGACCCAAACGGGCGGGCGGTGACCGCGAAGAGCCGCAGAGGTCTGACCTGCCCAGGCTACACGCCCCCTTCGGGCCAAAGCAGGCTGGCGATCAGAGACCAAAGCAGGCTGGGGCGGCCCCGGCAGGCGGTTTGAAGGTTCGGCCCCTTGGGGCTCATGGGACGTTCCTTCTCCTGCCCCTCCTGCCCCATCCCTCATTCCCGCCCTCCCTCCCTCCACCCCTTCCTGCAATCCTCCTTTCCTCATCCATCTCCGCCTCCTCGCGGGGTCTACGACAACGACGTGGTGCCTCACAGGGAACTTGCGACTCTGACCCTCGCTTGCAACAGTCCTCCTCCTCCACCTCTCCTCCTCCTCCTTCATCGCCGCCTCCTTTTCGCCCTCCTTCTCCCGCCCGCTTCCCCCCATACACCAATACACCAATGCAAGATCGATCCGAGAAAGCTCAGCATCAAACAAGAGAGGGCGCATCGAACTCATTCTTCTCATCCTCCTCCTCCTCTCCCTCCCTCTCCTCATCTTTCTCTTCTTCCTCCTCCTCCTCCTCCTCCTCCTCCTACTCTTCCTTCGTTCCATCGTTCCATGATGAAACCTGGTCGATCAGAGACCCTACCAGGCAAAGAGAAGAAAAGAGAGAGAGCGCCCGCCTGCGTCAGGTTCTCGCAATACCTTCCTTGAGGGAAAGGAGCAACCTGGATGAGGGGGCGCGGCCAAAATTGGGAAGAGGAGCCGAATGGAGGGGCCACGGTTCAGAGATCGTCTGTCCTGAACTCCCGGGGATGGCCCCTTTCCACAGCTTCTTCAGATCTTTCAGGGAACTGGGGGAGGGCCTGCAAGGCCCACACAGATGGCGGGCCCTGGCGCTCCCCATGTGGCCACATTGGCCGCAGAACAAAAGCGGGATCCCTGACCTGGAATTGACAGCACACCACAAGGAGTGCGAGTAGCTGGACTGGCCTGCCTGGGTAACCAGTTCCTGCAGGGTCGGGGGAAAAACAAAACACTTCGAATTCGCAAGCACTCTCGCTCCAGTCCTGTGGCATTGGCAGCACCTCCACCTCGCGCCATCCCAAGACGGATCATGGGGCCGCGGGAGGACGGGGAAGGCTCTGGCCCTCAAGGGCCGATCAAGGGCGCCATAGAGGTCCTTGAGTGGGGGCCATTGCACAAGAATCTGGAGCATATTGAAGGCTACCTGCTTCAGAAGTTGGCGAGCAGCAGTGAAACTCTCAAAGTCCTCTTTGCTCATATTATTGTTCCTCGCAGCTTCTTTCGCTGCGTGGTCAGCTAAACAATTCCCACGAATATGACGCAGGTCCAGGCTGTCCACAGCCAGAGCTTCATCTCTGTGAGCTTTGACCTTGACGCATACATTTGTGGGCTTGCCTGAAATCCTCCAGTAGCCTGCGTGGGGGCCAGTATGTCTTTTCGCCAGCCCGTGATTACTGGCCCCCCAGACCACAGCAAGACAGTCAGTGTGCAGAACGGTCGCAAGGGAGGTAACGATCAGGGAAGGGGCGGCGGCGGCTGGGTCCTCTGGTGGCTCCAAAAACCTCTCAAACATACAGGCAGCATGGCGCTCGGCCGAGGACGCAGATTGGGGCACCCCGTCGGGAACAGGTCCAGAGATCCCGCGGACAAGGTGCCCAGACTCCGAAACTTCAACCACAGCCCAGCCAGCTCTGGCCACCCCTGGAATGGCTCCATCATAACAACTCCCATCACTGTAAAAGCGACCCGATCTGGAGAACCTAAACTCCTCGCAATGCCCGTCTGGGCCGAAAAAGTGGATGATGGGCTCCTCCATGGGCCTGGCCAGAAGGAGAGGGGAGGGCATCCACAGCGAGGAAAAGAGGGGATCGGTAGGCCCATGGTGGAGCGCCATCGTTCGTATCTCCTCATCCTGCCCTTCCCGTTCGGCCTCCAGCCAGGGACATTCCCAGGCACGATGGAAGATCGAATCGGGTTTGTGGCAGTGGGGGCACAACCCATTGGTATTGTACCCCCATCTCTGTAGAGTTAATCCTGTGGGGTACATACCCGTGAAAACTTGAACTAAAACCCGCTTATACTCTTTCGGGAACTTCTTGCTAGCCAAAAGCCTGCGCGGGCCCAGGGACCAGAGCCCTCTCTCGCGGATCTCCAGGGCCCTCGGGTTCGAATTCTCCGAAAGGGCTCGCAGGAGGGCTGGCTTAAGAAATTGGCTTCTTAGATCAGAAATAAAAGCTTTGGCAATCTGGGCAGGCGGCGTTGAGGTCAGATGATGATGTTCTCCGTTCAGCCCCACGAAGACGTTCGCATTGATTGCCTCCCAGCCTGCTTCTCGCATCCACAGGTGCATATCCGATAGTGGCCCAGACACCTTCCTGAGCCATGAAGCCCCAGGGGGCAACTGCAAAAGATGTTGTTGAGTGGCCGAGAATGCATTGACCAGTTCACGCGCAGTGAGGCCATCTCCTTGTAGCAGGTCGCCATCAGATGCCTGCCACCATTCTTTAGCATATCTCTTGAGAGTATCTGCTGCCTTGTTCAGGGGGTCTTGGTCCGCGTGGAGAGTCCATCCAATGTCGAGCGCACCTCCAAGAAACCCAAGGGCCTTGGCACCAGCACGTCTGAGAATCTTAATTTCTCCAGGAGTATGGCCAAGAACTTCTCCTCCATATGTTGCTGATGCTTGAATCCCAGCAAGAAATATCCGACCTTTTTGTTTCCCAGAACCTTTCATCGCTGTCAGTTTTTTCAATCGTGTCTTGATCAATCCAAACCTTCTTCTCCGAACTTTTCCATGACCTGCTTGTTGTCTGTGCCGTCCGAGCGAGAAGTCCACACCAAGATTCTTGACCGCAAACTCGGGTTGTCCAGCCAGGGGTCCTAGGGCCGCCCTGCATGCATCCATCAAAGGCTTGGACGTCCCAGTGAAGCATAATTTCTTCTCTGCGAGGGGAACTCCCAGCAGATCATTGACAAGTTGTGCCAAGTGGGATGCTCGATTGTACATTCCATTCACACAGTCATGGAATCCTCGAGCTGCTACATTAATACACAGATCATCAATATGGACTGTAAGTGTGGCCAGCCCTACATTTGGGAGGGCCTGCTCCGTAGTCTGGTTGATCCATTCGTTGGCCGCTGGGAAGACGAACATCTTTGCTTCGTATGTGGCAGTGCCTGTTCCCGCAATTATCCCACGACGGGGGTATAATGGTTGGGATATGAGTCCGTCCAATGCAATTCTCCTCGGCCACTTGTAGGAGTTGAGGCTGTACTGTAGGACCGAGATGGGGTAGTTGATCTCAAAGGCAACCTCCCACAGTCTGTGGTGCGACATGTGCTCATAGAACTGCTTCAAATCCCACAGCACTGATAAAATGTGATATCCATTTATCGCAAGGGCTTCTCCACGTGTGGCCTGCCTCCAGACTGCGTCTAGAGGTCCTCGCCCAGGCGCCATGCTGAATACTGGATGGTCAGCAGCTCCTCGTTCCCATTCTCGAGCCTGCCACGACATGATCTTTCCGTGAAGGCGCACTGTACTGGTGAAGAATCCAATGGGTCTCCTGCCTGTCACTGGTTTGCGAAACATCTGCATAATGACCTGCTGCAGGTTGCTTGGCGCATTTGAAATCATATGCATGATCGAGAAGATCCCTGTGAGGGCAGAAAGGCACTGGTCACTGAGTAATGACAAGTGCTTCGGGTGAATACCGTCAGCTGCAATAGTCTGTGTTTTAAATCGTCGTGAAATTCTCTTCAGCAACTCTGGCGTGCAGCGAGGTGGAATCGCAGCAGGGGCTTCTACAAACTGATCTTGCACTGTCCCCCCTTGCCACGCCTGTTGCCATTGCTCCATCTGTTGCTCTAATATGCCATCTAGGGAAGCAGTCACAGTGCCGTCCTTGCGTACGTAGACCTCCTCCTCGTAGGTCGGCTTGATTCGTGTAAAAGCATGCGCAGCACCACCTCCGCCTGAGTCAAAGGCATTGCTGCACCACTCAGTCCAATCACGTGCCTTCTGCCTGCGAGAAAGTGCCGTCTGCTGCCTCTCAGCGACCTCCAGTAGTGCAATCCAACCACTGAGCTGATTGTCCAAAGTACTAGAGGTACCAGGTGAAGGATCCGCTTGGCTCTCGATTGGACTGGTATTCCTGTGTCCTGGCCTGGCCAGGGTCCCTCCAGCCGACCAGTGGACGGGAGTTTCCAAACTGGTCTCAGTCTCATCCCTGGTCACACTGGTCCTAGCGTTCAGATCGCCAGCATGGGGGGTGGGCGACGAGGTGGGGAGCATCTCTGGCTCGGATCTGATATTAGAGTTCCCTGGTTCGCGATCCCGTGCTTGAAGGTCGGCCTCCAGGTCTGCCTCCTCCTCCTCCTCCTCCTCCTTCTCCTCCTCCTCCTCCTCTTCCTCCTCCTCCTCCGCCCTCCTCTTGGTAACCCAGCTTCGCGCGGCGCGCTCATCTTCGCGCCCTCGCGCCATCCCCAACCCTCAGGAGAGAGACTTGATCGCCGAGGGCGCAGTGCGAGAAGCGAGGCCATCGCAGCAGCACAAAAATGTCTGCCAGCGTGGTCCTCACACAATAAAGTTGTTGCACTGCGCATGCGTATGCAATCGGCCCGTGTGGTAAGGATGCACGGTAAGGATGCAAGGGCCTTGGAAAGCCATGCCGACCCTTTTCGAGCGGGGCGCGGCCAGCGAAAGTGGCCAAGGATGGGCCGAAGGATATGAAAGGGTAACCTTGAAAAATTGCTCACCCATACTATGCAGTATGACAGTACGGTATGTTGTGCAAAAACTGCGTGGTGACAACTAGTGCCACTAGTGGGCTATCAACTCCACTGCTCGCGCAAACACGCCGTCCTCCCAGCCGCCACTTGTTTTGCAACGCCCAGGCGGCCGCGACCGCGGTGACTGATGGGCAGTGGGTGCCGCATCTTTGCGGCCGCGCTGGCGCGCGCAAGCTCGCGCGAAGAGCAGCCAACCGATTTGGCACAGCTGGTGCGACCGCGATGGGGCTTACCGACGGGGTCTTCCTAGCGCGTGTGAAAGGCCGCGATGGCGCGCGGGCGTTTCAGCATTTCAGTGCGGATCCGTGGCTCGGCCGGGCGCGATGCCACGATAACATCGACAACGAGGCGGCACGAGGCGGCAACGAGGCGGCACCGCGCGGCAGCTTGGCTAACCTCGCTGGACCCCAAGCGCGGTGGATGACAACGAAGCGGCAACGGGCGGCAACGAGACGGCAACGTTTCGGCAACGTGGCGAACCCTCGCCAGACCCACTCAGCACACGAGGCGGCGACGAGGCGGCAAAGGGCTGCAACGTTGCGAAACCTCGCCAGATTCGCTCACTTTCTCAGGTCCTTAGAAAGAAAATCACAACCTCTGAGAGCAAACATGGTTTGGGGAAACAAATATGTAAGCATAAACTTTCAGAGGTCTGCGTGGACTTCCTCAATCTGCGCTGGTCATCCCTCCCTGGCGCGCTCCGCGCGCCAGGGGTGGCGCCAGAGGCGCCGCCAGGGGGGCCAAGCGCCGATCCAAGAAATCCGCGCGGAGCTCCGAAATGTGTTTTTGTATGCCGTTGCTTCTTCTGAGACTGGTGCCCCTGCGGGTTGCCTCCGGGCCCGTGTCGGCTACACGCAGGAGTGACACCGGGCCAGAGTGACCTGGTGCGCGGCTTTCGGGGGCCGAGGGTGGGGGAGCCAAATGCAAGCCATCCAAGCGCGACAGCCAGTGCTGGCGGGACCCCTGTGTAGAGGCCTCTGAGATGGGGTCGGAGTTGATGGGGTCGGAGGATCGCGCCGCATCGTCGGCGATGTACCAGCGATGTATCGTCGACGTCTGCGATGCATCGGCGACGTCGACGTGAAGCAAGTCGGTCTGCACATCGAGCCGCATCGTCGATGCATCGGCGCTGCGGCGCGATCCTCCGACCCCATCTACTCCGACCCCATCTAGTAAGCCTAGACTGTGGGCCTGCACCACAAGGCCCATCCTAGCTAGAAGAAGAAGAAACGGCATAAACATAAACTTTTGTCGCTCCGCGCAGATTTCGTGGATCCGCGCCCGACCCCCCTCCCTGGCGCGCGAACCAGGGGCGGAGCCGGAGGCACCGTCAAGAGAGGGCCCAGCGACGATCCAAGAAATTCGCGGGAGCGCCAAAAGTTTGTGCGTATGGCGTTTTCTTCTT
>CAUYUJ010017400.1:30093-67593 GCA_963575745.1 Prorocentrum cordatum | reverse complement strand
CAAGGGCTCACCCATCCTTGGAACGGTGTCCCAAGGTACGAAGGCCGTTGCTGGCAGGTGCTATGAGTTTCAACATACCACTAGTCAGCCACCTCCGTTGTGAGACACGTTGGTCCTTTCTCAAGTTGCGCGCCAGGGATGTTGGAGCGTATCTGCGCGCGCTGGAAGCGGTTGCGTTTGCGAGGCTATGTCGTCCTCACCTCCTGCCGGCTTGGAAGAGGCGGCGGAGTGAGGACGCCAACGAAGTGAGTGGGGGACACTCGGACTACGCAGCGCTGAGTGCGCGTGCGTACACGTGCGGCAGTGCGCAACCAGGGCATAGGTGGAGGTACATGTGGACAACGCAACCCGAGGCCACCTCAGTACGGCATCGTAGGTCTGACATGGGGGCACATCGGTGGCCCATATCGCCATGTACCGTACAGGTGTTAAGGCATGCTGCATGCCTCGCCGCCGGTGCCGAGGAGGAGCTGTCAGCCCCCAGAATGGCGTCATACGCTGGCTCCCCAACCACGCCGAAGAGCCCCAGGAGCGCTCTTGGGGAGCCGCAAGGGCGGGACGGCTCGATCCCCGAGGGGGGACGCGTGGGCCTGCTGGACCGCGGGGGGGATCGCCTTCCTGCTGGTGGGCGGGGGGGAACCCATTCCGCAGCAGGGCAGGAGAGCCTGCCCTGCCGCAGCCTGGCAGGCCACCCGAAAGGTGCCGCGGGGGGGCCTGCTGCACCGCCAGCGCATCGCCGCCCTCGCATTGGCACGAAGGGGCCACGCACTGTCAGGTCGGGTGGCCATCTTTCGGGGAACGAAGAATGGCATAAGCCTAAAAACTCGGAGGCCCGCGCGGAATTCTCGGATCGGCACTGGGGCCCCCTGGCGGCGCCTCCGGCGCCGCCCCTGGCGCGCTCCGCGCGCCAGGGAGGGGGGTCCAGCGCCGATCCGAGAAATCCGCGCGGACCTCCGAGTTTTTGCCCTGACCTCCCAGGAGGGCTAAAAAAACAGCACGCGACTTAAAAACCTACCCCAGAGCTATTCGATGTCTTGGTTTTAGAAGTATGGCCCAGCCATCGTGTCCGCTGCAAGCCGTTGTCCGCCGTTGTCCGCTGCAAGCCGCATGGCCCAGTCATCGTGTTCGGAGATATGAACGCCCGGTTTCCCCCGAACTTCCACGAGGAGACGGCGGTTGTCGGTCCGCACGCCTTCGGTGACCCGGCGTGCGTCCCCGACGCCACGAGCAATCAGCATTTGTTGGCAGAGCAATGCATTACGTTGAACATGGTGGTTGCGAACACTTTCCTGGATAGACCAGTGGTCGAGAAGGTGACGTATTACGACTTGGGCACGGACCCGACGAGCGAAATCACATGCAAGAAGTTCGCTGAGATTGACCATCTCATCATTGACGAACGTTGGCAACACGTTGTTCGATCGGTGAAGTCTGACCGCTCTCTTGCCTTTGCCTCCCATAATGTTCTCGTTCAGGCAACTCTTGACGTGGATATACCAAAATCGGGGCCGACCGGCCGCTCTCCGAGATTGGACCCGGCATCTCTGCAACGGCCGTCTGTGGCGGAACAATTCGTCGGCTCATTTGTCGAGGCGGCAGCGGCGGGGCCTGCCCCGCCAGGCGTCGACGACCATGCACAACACGTTGTTCGACGTCTGGAATCAGCAGCAGAACAGTGTCTGGACGGCCGGCAGGCGCAAGTAAAGAGACCTTGGATCCGCAGGGGGACGCTGGACCTGATTGAGCTGCGAAACCAAGCCCGGACATCGCGCCAGTTCACTTTAGAACAAGAGCTCAGCCGCCAGGTTCGACAGTCTGCCCGAAAAGACAGAGCGGCCTGGTTGGATGACATGCTTGCAGACGGGAGCTGGGAGAGCATCCGGCGATTCAAAAAGAGAGGGGTGAAGCCCCAAGGAAGACTGAGAGACGTCAAGGGCGACCTGGTACAGCACGCACAGAGCGGAGACCATGGCAACTTACCTCGCAGATGTGCAGTGGTCCCCACCCCCTCCTTCGCGGCCCATCCCACTTGGACAGAGGTCTGCGCGGGATCTTGACTTGCCGGCAGAGGATTTCACTGCAATCGAGCTGCGCAAGGTGCTCGGCAACCTCCGAGCAGGGAAAGCAGCTGGACCAGACGACGTCCCGCCCGACTTCTGGAAAGTTCTACGCGGAAGTGGTGATGCTTGCTCCGTTCTCTTGGAATTGCTCAACCACTGCTCGCGGCAGAAACAGATACCGCAGACGTGGCGGCACAGCCGGGTCAGCTCAATCTACAAGAAAGGAGACGAATCTCTGCCGGCTAATTACCGGCCCATCTCGCTGCTGACGGTGAGCTACAAGATCCTGGCCGCGCTTCTGCTGGCCAGAATTGCTGATGGTGGCGCCGAGGAGCGCCTTCGGCCGAGCCAATTTGGCTTCCGAAAGAAACGGAGCGCCAGGGATGCCGTTCTCATCATGCGCAGGTACATCGAGCAAGCGTGGGCCGGAAAAGACAGCAAACTTTCTGCCGTTTTGCTAGATTGGTCCAAGGCGTTCGACCGGGTGGACCCCTCCGCGCTGTTGGTAGCCCTTGACCGTTTTGGCCGAACTGACCCATACATCAAGATGATCGCTGCCATATACGACGGTCGCACGTTCGAGGTGAAAGACGAGAATGGCTGCAGCAGCCGGCATGCGCAGTGCTCCGGCATCGCGCAGGGATGTCCCTTGAGCCCGTATTTGTTCATCATTATGCTGAGCGTACTGATGGGGGATGTCGAGCAAGACGTTATCGTGCAGTTTGGACGCTCGAGCGGTGATGCTTTCAGCGCCGACGTGGCCTACGCTGACGACACGGCGCTGGTGTCGAATGACGTCGCAAGGTTGCAGTTTTCCTTGGACAAGCTGATCTTCAGAGCTCGCATGTACGGACTGGAGCCCAACTGGGACAAGACCGTGCACATGCGCATCCGGCACAACGAGGACATCCACACGCCGCAGGGCATGCCGCTCAAGACGGTCACCTCGACGGTCTACCTAGGCAGCCTCCTCAGGGCACACGGGAAAACAGGGGCATCCGTTGCCCGACGCGTAGGTGAAGCCCGCGCGTTTTTCGATGCGCTGCAAGCCGTTTGGAAGCATGCCAACAGAAGTAGGGCAAGAAAGGTTCATCTATTTAGGGCGTGCGTTGTGTCTAAACTCACTTACAGCCTCGAAACACTCTGTCTGCACACGGCAGACAGGGTAAACATCGACGCTTTTCAAGCTCAGTGTCTGCGTAAGATTTTGAACATTGCACATTCGATGATTTCCCATATTAGCAACGCAGAGGTCCGGTGCAGGGCAAACCAGGAATGTTTAAGCCAACTTTTGCTTGCCAGGCAATTGTTTTACTATGGAGAGCTGTCCGCCCTGCCCAACGAATCGCTGACTCGACAGAGTGTCTTCCAGAGCGGGAATTCCCGTCTCCTCGACCCTGGGAAACGCCGCAGGGGGCGTCCAAGGTTACAGTGGGCTACGATAGTGCACGCGCACGCGGTGACAATAGCAACGTGCATGCACGGCGGGGCCTTGAGTCAGGAGGAGGCCGTCCGACAAACGATCGGGCAGAGCAGTTTCAATCAACGCGCGTGGAAAGAAGCAGTGTTGAGGTACTGTTTAAATTGACATGAATTTTATCACATGTTTTAGGGCATGCTGCATACTACTCTGAATTTTTACCCCGGTTTCCCCCCGCCCGCCTGCCCTCCAGGTGGTGTCGTCGTCCCCTCTTCCGCCGTCCTGCGTCGCTCCTTTGCCTGCTCTCTCCCCCCTGCTCGTCCCTCGGGCGGTCGCCCGGGCTTCGCCCTCCTCTCCTCTTTCCGGCGTCGTGTCGCTCGCTCTCCTCCCTCCCCCGGCTCCGGGTTCGTCCTGGCCCCCGGGTGTCGTTCCCTCCTCTGCCTCCTGCTGCCGCTGCTCTCCAGGGTCGTCCACCGAGTGGGGTTTTTGGCGGGTCGGGCACGGAAGCGTAGATCTTTGGAGAGTCCCTGCGCATGGAGCCGGAGCCGGCGACGATGGCTATGCTTTGCTTCTCGCATTGTCGACGCCAGCGTACTGCTGTATATACTCATGCATGCGATCTGCAACCAATGTGCCGTCCAGGCACGGTTCACTTGACTTGACTTGGTTTTAGAGGCTGCTTCGTTTTTTTTTTTTTTTAGGTTTCCAGGTCTCCCGCGCTAAAACATAGCCTCTGGAAGGTCAGGGTATGTTTATGTCGTTCTTCGTTTCCCTAATCTCAGGCGCCGCGACGGCGACTCACTCCGTTGCATCCGCACATTCTTCTCGGCAGCCTGTTTACTTCGCTTCACGCTGCTGCGCCTATGTGCGTCTGCTTGTGAATTTAGTTCATGCTGTTCTGTGCACGTGCAACTGCGAGCTTGTCTTGCGGGTGCGAGCGAGCTGTGTCCGCCGACACTGGCGGCTCTGTTCGCAAATTCGCCCCGTACCGCCACCCGGACGCCGCTTTCGCTCCTTGACCGCTGCCTTGGAGCCGCCGACCAAAAAAAAACCCTAATCTTAAGGGGCGCAGCGGGCGGCTCACTGCCCTGCCGCCGCTGCTGCCGCTGGCCCCGTGGCACGGGGGAACCCGCTCCTCAGCGGAGCCGGCCTCCGCCCGCGGGGACAACCGGGGGGGGCCCACGAGGGGAGCCGAAGGGGCCCCAGGACACACAACTAGATGCACACAAAGAAACAGATGCCCTACATTTTCCTATATTTTCTGGGGTTCTTGTCTCCCCCCCCCACTTCCCATATTTTCCAATATTTTCCTGGGAGTCGACGATTCATTCCTGTATTTTCCTTTTCCTATAGTTTTCCCCCCCACTTCCTATATTCTCCTATAGTTTTCCCATGTTTTCCTGTGTGTTGTCTTCCCCTCCTGGGAAGCCGCAGGCCTCGCTCGGCAGGCCACCGGCGGCGGCCAGCGCGGGAGTCTCTTCTGGCGCTCGCCAGAGAAACGGCTGTGCACGCGAGACTTACCCTCGGCACGCCAGGAGGCGCAGCCGCGCGGCGAGGCGGGGCTTCGGCCTCGTCAGCGGTCGGGCCGGGCGAAATGGGGGGGGATAGCAAAGGGGGGGGTGGAGAATCAGCTCGCGCAGCTGATTTTCCCGGCGCCTCCCGGCGCCGGAGGCGGCCCTGCATCGAGGACTGGGCCCCTCGGTGGGGTCGAAACCAGCTGCATGCAGCAGATTTCGTACCCCCCCCCTTCCCAATCCCCCCCCTTCGTTCGGCCCCGTCAACGAGACAGTGTTTGGGTGTGCTGGCCCATGCTCGGAGCATCGGGGTCGCGCTGGGATCCGTCGCACAATCGCTGCTCGGCGCTTGGCTTGCGCGCCAGGGGAGTTGGGAGGTTCAGGGCACCCGCTGGAGGCGGTCGCAACTGAGACGTTGTGACTTCCTCATTTCCTGCCCTCGTTCTGGAGAAGGCTGACTATATATATATATATATGTATATATATAGATATATGTATATATATATAGATATATGAGAGAGAGAGAGAGAGAGACGAGTGGGGGCACAACTGCATCAGAACTCTGCGAGCGCATGCGTACGCGAGCGACAGATGCTCCACGGGGCACGCATGGCCCCCCCCCAGAGTTCGCAGATCCATGGTGTTGTCGGGGGCGCTGATCTGACAGTAGGCGCAAGGACCACACCAAGAGCTGATCATTTCGCGCTACTTGTAGATGACGCAAATGACCGAGAATGGGTTCATGTGAGATCTTCTCCTCATCTCCCGCAGCACAACATGCCAGCGGCAGAACAAACTGGCGAAGCGGAGCAAACGCCCGCACTTCCGCCCCGAATTTCGGCCTTTTCAACAGGACAATGTTTGGGCGTGCCGGCCTATCCGCAGTCGCATTGCGCTGCCCAAGGCAGCTGTCCCGTGGGATGCTAGCCCATCCTCGGAACGTCAGGGTGGCGCTGACATTCGTGACATTTTCGTTGCTCCATGATTGGCCTGCGCGCCAGGGGGGTTGGAGGTTCAGGGCACCCGCTGGAGGCGGTTGCAACTGAGACGGTGTGACTTCCTCATCTCCTGTCCTCGCGCTGGAGAAGGCCGAGTAAAGACATGCATGAAACGAGTGTGGGCACACATGCGACAGAACGCTGAGCGCTAGTGCGTACGCGAAAGGCAGATGCTCAACGGGGTACGCCTGGACCCCCAGTTCGCAACTCCGCGGAAATGACGGGGGCGCTGATCTGACAATAGGTGTACATTTGTACCCCGACCCCTGCTTGCCAACGCCTCACTCGCAAACATATTTCGGACCTGCGTCAACAATCTGGTCGCCCGTCGCCGCTGGCGACCCCGAGCGAGCACCAACAGGCCCCACCAGGGACCCCGAACGGACCTGAAGAGGACACCAGGAGGACCCCGAAAAGATATTATGATGCCCGCAGCCATCTGAATATCTGATCGGGGGCATCTTGGAGTCCGCTCAGCGCCCAAAACAAACCCAGAGCGAGCACCGAGAGGTCCCCCGAGGGGTCCCAAGAGGCCCTCAAGACAGCCCCGACAAGATAGTCAGATGACCGCGGCCTCCTGAAAGTATGTTCGGGGGCCTCCTGGAGCCCGCTCGGGGTCCAAGGCCTTCCAACCGAGTGATAACCAGGGAGATGCGAAGTGCCAGAAGGCCACCTTGTCGCTGGGCTGTATCCTTGAGGCGACTGCCTCGCGACGAAAGCGAAATCGCAGATTCTCCAGATGTACGATAGCCGGCACTGCCGCCAGCCAGTATCCAAACGGAGACGAACCTTGGTAGCGGTTCGACGCGAGAGTGCAGGAGCACCGGCCTTGCCTCCGGGCGACGTCCTTGAGGCATTTGCCTCGCGACGCGGGCAAGCGGGCACTGCCGCCACACAGCACCCAATAGGAGACGAACCTTGTAGCGGTTCGACGTGAGAGTGCGCCGGACCGCAGGCCTTGCCGCCGGGCAACGTCCTTGAGGCAACAGCCTCGCGACGGATGTGGGCGTGCATATTCTGCGGACGCACGATGGATGGCATTGCCGCCAGCTTGTTTCCAAAAGGAAACGAACCTTGGTGGCGGCTCGACTTTCTGCCAGGCTGTGTCCTTGGATGCACGAACTTTGGCACTGCCGCCAGCCATTATCCAAAAAGACAATGTGCAGGACCGCCAGCCTTGCCGCCGGGCTGTCCTCGAGGCAACAGCCTCACGACGGGAGTAGGCGCGCATAATCTGACGCACGATGGCTGCATCGCCGCCAGCCACCGTCTCAAAGAGGACGAACCTCGGAAACAGTTCGACGTGAGAGTGCGGAGGACCGACAGCCTTGCCGCCAGGCAGCGCCCCTGAGGCGGGAACAGGTGTGCAGACTCCGCAAATGCACGCGCAAACTGGCGCTGCCGCCTTGCAGCGCCCACAGGAAACGAGGTGCGAAAACCAGGGAAAAGTGAGTGTGCAGGACCGCCGGCCTTGCAGCCTGGCTGTGTCCTTGAGGCGACAGCCTCGCGACGAAGGCAAACTTGCAAATTCTGGGGATGCACGATAGCCGGCGCTTGCCGCCCTTGCGTCGGGCACCAGAGGCGGTTGCCCGTGCGTGTCCGTCGACATGGATGGGCACTCGGGCCCATGCAGCCCTGCCTCCTTGGGGAAGGCTGCGCCTGCCCGGAGTGCGACGGCCAGAGGACCGAGGCCACTGTCGCCCGGCCATTCACTGGACGAGGGGATACCCAGGGGTGCTCGCCGAGTTCTGGGAACTCTTAGTGGCGCCCCGTGCGTCCCTTCGGTTTCTCCTCTTTATACCCGAAAAAAAATGGCGTCGGCACGGGGAGGAGTGCTGGTGGAGCCAGGGGGTGCAGCGCGGCAAGCAGCCAGCGGCCTCGCGCCGAAGAGCGCGATGAGGGGACGACGGGCACCTCCCAGGAGGGGGGGGGAGGGCGCCAGAAAGGGGACTGAGTGCCTCCGTCGAAAAGAAACACACACACACAAAACCAAAGAATAGACGGGAGCGGTCCCTGGACCAAACCTCCGCCCAGGCCTCATCCTCATCCTCAGGAGGAGAGGGAGGAAGAACGACGAGGAGGAGGAGGAGGAGGAGGAGGAGGAGGAGGAGGTGGAGGAGGAGGAGGAGGAGGAGGCAGAGGAGGGTGAGGAGGAGGAGGAGGAGGAGGAGGAGAAGAAGAAGGAGGAGGACCAATTTTTCCTTGCCATCGCACCAAGGGCCGGTCGGGGCGAGAAGCGCTCCGGGTGCACCCCCCGGCGGGGCCGGCGTCAGCCCCAGCTGGGGCCGCGCCCGCCCCCGCTCGCCAGGCAGTCCGCCCACTCCCGGGCCCACGGCCCCGTGCGCATGCCGACGGCGCACCCGTGGTCGAACGCCTTATCCTCTCGGCGGTGTAGGGCGACGAGATCTATGCATATCCACTGCTCCTGGCCAGGACAATCCTGGGCCCAGGAGCGGTGTATACGCCCTCCTGGCCTGGCCAGGGAGGCATATACACGCTCCTGGGCCCAGGATGGGCCTGGCCAGGAGCAGTGGATATGCATAGATCTCGTCGCCCCACGGTGGACACACACCTCCCTCTAGCAAGCCACCCTTTCGTGAAAACTGCCCGGGACCGAGACCGACGGACCCGGAGCCGCAGGAAAATGACGGCCGCGACGCCCCCCCGCGAACAGAAAACGGCGCACCCGTGGTCGAACGCTCTCTCCTCTCGGCGGTGGACACACCTCCCTTTCTCGGGCCGGGCGAAAGGGGGGGAGATAGCAAAGGGGGGGGTGGAAAATCAGCTCGCGTGGCTGATACTTTCCCGGCGCCTCCCGGCGCCGGGAGGCGCCCACCGATCGCGGAATGGGCCCGGCGGCGGGGTCGAAACCAGCTGCATGCAGCAGATTTCGTAACCCCCCCTTTCCCTAATCCCCCCCTTTCGTCCGGCCCGACTTTAGTAAACCACCCTTTAGTGAAAACTGCCTGGGACCGAAGCCGACGGACCTGGAACCGCAAGAACGACGGCCGTGACGCCCTCCCGCGAACCGAGAACGGCCAATTCACTGATCGACGTGTCAGGGTAGGATGTCTATGAAACTCCGACTCCTCTCGGAGGAGACGAAAGGGTAGGATTAGGTCGGGCGTGTCCTTCTACAGGGGTATTCTGGACGACACATCAAACATGCCCCAAAAAGATTCAAACATGGTCAGAAGATACTCAAAAGATAGTCCCCGTACTATTTTTTGAACTATGTTTGAATATTCTCCCTGTAGAGGGACAGGCCCGACTTACGGGTAGGACGCTTTCGAACGTCTTGCAAAGCACGGCGTGCGAGGGAACCGGGAAAAGAGAGGGGAGAGAAAAGGAGAGGAAGACCCGCCACTACGAGGTTCCCGCTAGGCGCTAGGGACTCTCCCCCCAGCCACCTCAGCCCCTCAAGGGGGGAACGAAAGGGTAAGATAGCAAAGGGTAGGGCAGAGAATCAGCGCACGCAGCTGGTCTTCTCGGCGCCTGCTGGCGCCAGAAGGCGCCCATGCATCGAGGAATGGGCCCGGCGGCGGGGCGGAAACCAGCTGTACGCAGCAGATTTCGTACCCCCCCCTTTCCCTATCCCCCCCTTTCGTTTGGCCAGATCCTCTCGGAGGAGACGAAAGGGTAGGATTAGGTCGGGCGTGTCCTCCTACAGAGGGATTCTGGACGACACATCAAACATGCCCAAAAAAGGTTCAAACATGGTCAGAACATACTCAAAAGATCGTCCCCATACTATTGTTTGAACTATGTTTGAATATTCTCCCTGTAGAGGGACAGGCACGATTTACGTGTAGGACGCTTTCGGACGTTGTGCGAAGCACGGCGTGCGAGGGAACGGGGAAAGGAGAGGGGAGAGAAAAGGAGAGGAAGACCCGCCACTTCGAGGTTCCCGCTAGGCGCTAGGGACCCCCCCCAGCCACCTCAGCCCCTCAAGGGGGGAACGAAAGGGTAGGATAGCAAAGGGTAGGGCAGAGAATCAGCGCACGCAGCTGGTCTTCTCGGCGCCTGCTGGCGCCAGAAGGCGCCCATGCATTGAGGAATGGGCCCGGCGGCGGGGCGGAAACCAGCTGTACGCAGCAGATTTCGTACCCCCCCCCTTTTCCTATCCCCCCCTTTCGTTTGGCCCGATCCTCCAGCTGCTTTTTCACAGACTCCGCAGCTCCCTCGACCTCCGCATGGAACCACCGCATGACATCGGGCCTGAGGTAGTGCGCGGAGAGGAAGCCGCTGCGCGCGATCCTCTCGTACTCCGCGATCCCGAACACGGGCCAGCCGAGCATGTCCTCTTTGGACGCCCGAAATGGGTACGGAATAAGTGGGCACAATGCCCAACAACAAACGTAGTCCAAAACCGACAGCGGCCGCTGTTGGACAGGCGGCCTCTTGTCTCAAATGGACAACGCCCGCGGCGGCGCGGACAGCGAGTCCTGTTCAAAACGAACAAGAACTGCTGGTAATCTTCGTCCCCACTCTTTCCGCGCCCATTTCGACCGTACCGATCCTCGGCCGTCTCGAGCCGCACCCCGTGCCTGCGGAGCTGGCAGCTGGTCGTCATGTCGTTCGGCCACGTGCTGTTGTCGTAGACCGCGTGGAGGCCCGGGGCGCCTCCGGCCAGGAGGAGGCGCAAGGCGGCGCGGCTGATGATGTAGCCGCTGCCGCCGCAGAGCCCACCGGACGCCTCGAACAGCTCGGAGTCGCGACAGAACGCGCCCCTCCTCAGGAGAGGAGAAGGTACCCCTACCCCCACCCTTCCCTCGTCTCCCCCGTTCTGGGGCCTCCTGGGAGGCCCTCGTCGCCACAGCCGGCTGCGCCTCGAAATCCTGGTCAGAACGCGCCCCGGGAGAGGCCTGGGGAGTAGCGGCATCGGTACCTTTTCGTTTCCCCCATCTCCCGCAGCCGACGTAGCCGTACGCGATGGCCGGAGCAGGGCGAGTTCGAGCATCGTTTCACCGATCCCCCTCCCCGGCGGCGTGGCCTGGGCCGCGCTGGCCGGTTAAAACCCCCCCTGGATGGGGAATGCAGGCTGCTCCCTCCGGGGTTCGAGGGGTGCATCCCCAGCTGGGGTGGTAGCTTATCGGCTGCACGCAAGAGTGACCCTGGGTAAGAGTGACCTTTGGTGCGCAGCTTTTTGGGGGCCGCGGGGAGACCAAACCTGGGCGCGCAAGCCGCTGCTACCGCTCCGTGTTCAGCCATCTGAGGGCCCATCTCTGCCCGCACCAAAGGTCACTGTCACTCCGGCGAAAGGTCACCCTTACGTCTGGTCGAGTTTGGTGGAGGTCTCGACGGGGATGGGGATGGGGATGGGGAGTGGTGAAACGACACCGAGAGCGGAGACCACGGCTCGGTCCCCAGGGGCCCCTGCAGGGGTCCACGAGCGCACCAGTTTTTCCGAGCTGCGCCCGGCCGCGGCGGCGCAGGGCCCCCCCCGCCCGCAGGCCGAGCTCCGCTGTCTCCGTCGCGCCCTCCTCCGGCATGGCCTCCTCGGGGTCCTCTCGGCGGAAGCGAAGGGCGTGCGGTCTGCGCAGGGTGCGATTTGCAACCCGCACCCTGGGGGGGGCGGGCGGGGACCTCTCGGCAGAGCTCCCCGCCAGTCCCCGAGGAAGCCCGACGAGGGCCACGTGGCACCCGCCGGGCCCCGACGACGCAGCCGCAGGCAACACCCAGGAGACACCGCACCCTTGGTGAGAGGAAGAACCACGGCATATGTTCGAAAACTCTCGACGGTCAGATTCGTGAAATCCGCGCGGAGCGCCAACCGTTTACGCTTATGGCGTTTCTTTTTCTTATTATTATTATTATTATTATTATTCTTATTCTTTCTTCTTCTTCTTTTTTATTATTATTCTTCTTCTTTTTCTTCGTCTTCTTCGCGTAACCACGCCCTTCGTGGTCGGCGATCCTTGTCGCGCAGGAACTCCTCGACGCGGCCGGTGTGCACGTAGTTGTCCTCGCCGGTCACGCACAGCCAGTCCGCCCCGCGCGCCGCGCCCTCCGCGAGCAGGGCGGCCTCCTTGCAGGAGATGGAGCCCATGGCGTCCCCGCACCCCGACCGCAGCACGCTGGCGCCCTGCCACTCCGCTGGGTAGTTGCTGCCGCCCACGGCGACGTACCTGCCCTGCGCCGCGGGGCGGGCGGCCCACGTGTCCAGCTGGGTGAGCAGGGACTCGTGGTACCTCGGGATGGCGCTGGTGAAGACGGCCGGCGGCGCCCGCGAAGGGGGCGGGCGCGAGGGGTGTCTGGGCAGGCAGGGGTGCTCCTGAGGAGCCCGCCCTGCCGGGCCGATTTCCCACCACCACCACCACCATAGGCAGGAGAGGGAGGAGGAGGAGGAGGAGGAGGAGGAGGAGGAGGAGGAGGAGGAGGAGGAGGAGGAGGCGGAGGAGGACCTCCCCATCCTCACTTCTCCCCCGTCCTGCCGCGATGGCCACGGCGGTGAAGCATCAGCCCCCCGCGCCCAGCTGCCAGGACCCCCTCCCCGGGCCCCTCGGCGAGGGCCCCGCACCTCCTCGAAGACCGCCCCCCACCCCGCCCGCTCGGAAGGGTGCCCCCCTCGCGCCGCCCCCCCTCTGTGGGCGCCGCCGCGATGGCGTACACGACCTTGCCCGCCCAGCCCGCGGAGACCTCGCTGACGGTGTGGCCCCTCACGGGCATCGTCTTGGCCCGCGAGGCGCCCTCCCGGTCCTCGACGCGGTGGCCGCCGTCTGGGCGGAGGCCCTGCGCGAGCGGCGCGCGGGGCGCCGCGTGGATCGCGGCGCACGCAGAGACCAGCGCCGCCGGCAGAACCAGGCTCCTGGCCGGCATGGTCCGCCCTGAGGAGTAGCTATTCCAAATCCCTTATTAATCGTCCCCCGGGTCCGGTTTTTTAAGGCGCCTTTTTGGTCATTAAGGGGGTCCGGTTTATTAGGTCGCTTTCTTCGGATTGGAGCTGAGGGGGTCTGGCTTACTAAGGCGCCCCCTCGAAGAGGGGGTCCGGAATATTAGGTCGCATTTGGAGGGGGGTCTGGTTTTTTAGGGGGGGGTCGATTAATAAGGGATTTGGAGTATGGAGCTCCAGTCTACATGTGTGTGTGTGTGTGCAGTGCCGAGGCTCCCGCGGCCGAAACGGCCGCGCGGGCCAAAATGGGTACTGCCGGGTATGATTGCCTGAATTTCAACAGAGGAGGGGCGAGCGGCGACACATTGCTGCCCAGGCTGACTCGGGACTTTTTCAGAAGGTTGCCTCGTCTCGTCGCTGCGGCTGAATCAATATGGGAAAAGGATGACAATGAGGATGAGGATGATGATGAGGACGACGACGACGACGAGCACGATGGTGATTGTGATGATGATGTTGCTGATGATGATGGCCATGACGATGACGATTCCGATGATGCTGGTGATGATGACGATGATGTTGGTGGTTGTGATGATGGACGTGATGGTGATGGTGCTGGTGCTGGTGATGATGGTGGTGATGATGATGGTGGTGATGATGATGGTGATGATGGTGGTCATGGCGATAACGAAGGTGCTGATGATGATAAGTATGATGATGATGATGATGATGATGATGATTATGATGATGATGATGATGATGATGATGATGAGAAAGGAAAGGATGGTGATTATGATTATGCTGATGGCTGTGAATAAGAGGATGGTGATACTGCTGGCAATGGTGATGCTAATGATGATGACGGCAACAGCAGTCAACTAACAACATCAAAGCCATGATGCAGTTGCGGTTGATAGCTTCCTCTTCGAACCACTCGGCAATGGATCTTCACTGAACTTGTTGCGAGTCTGCTCCGCCCAGGCCAGCTCTATAAGCTTCCCCGCCGCAAGTACAGCGAAAACCAGTGCGCTAAGATGGCATCAATCCTCGTCTGGCAAGATATGCCCATGCACCACAGCAGCATGAACGGGGAAACTCAGATTGTAATGGGTGTTTGGCTTGCGACGCAGGACGGTATTGGCCAACGCAGATTTCTGGGAAAGATTGCTGCATTCTGCTGAGGTTTCAAGATCCAGAACGTTGGTCAAGGACTTGGTGAAGGCGGCCCTGGGCTGCATCACGATGATGCCCAACTCAGAGCCCTCCTCCTTGAGCTCCGATGGATGGCTATGGCCGTAGCATCCAGCCAGGACGTCGCCCCAACTACTGGCCCTAGGCCCTAGGTGCTGCAAAGACATCTTGGTATCCGAGTTGACAGCGATGCGGGCTAGCCTGCCAGTCGCCGCAGACTTCTCCAGAAGACCCAAGGACGCTTTGGTGACAGCTATGAAACCGAAGCGCTTCGGTTACTCATCAGAACGCATCCATGGGCGTTACCTCGACAGATAAGCTCATAGTGTGTGTGTGTGTGTGTTTGTGTGTGTGCGTGTGCGTGTGCGTGTCCGTGTGCGTGTGCGTGTGAGTGTGCGTGTGTGTGTGTGTGTCGGTGTCGGTGTCGGTGTCGGTGTCTATGTCTGTGTCTGTGGGTGTGTCTGTGTCTGTGTCGTTGTGTGTTGTGTGTATGTGCTGTGTGGTGTGCGTGTGTGAGTGTGTGTGTGTGCGTGTGGGTGTGAATATGTGTGTGCGCGTGTGTGCGTGCGTGCGTGCGTGTGTGTGTGTGTGTGTGTGTGCGTGTGTACGTGGGCGTGTGTGTATGCGTGTGTGTGTGTCTGTGCTGTGCTGTGTGTATGTGTCTGTGTGTGTCGTGTGAGTGTGTTCGCGATTGTTTTTGTGTGTGGTTGTGTGTTGTGTGTTGTGAGTTTTGTGTTGTGCGTGTTATAGGTGTTGTGTGTTGTGTGTGTGTTTTGTGTGTTGCGGGTTGTGTGTTGTGTTGTGTGCTGTGTGTTGTGTGTGCATGAGTGTATGTGTGTGTGCGTGCGTGCGTGCGTGTTTGTGTGTATGTGTGTATGCGTGTGTTCTTTTTGTTGTGGCAAGCTCGAAATGGCGCCTCCTTTGTAAAATTCGCTGCAAGCCCATTGGTCTCTCGTCCTTTCTGGCGGGCCTCCAACGCGCAAAAGCCAACATCGGGCTGGGAGGACGCGAAGCTTGGCGCATCGATGCCTCCCCCCTCCCCTTGACACCAAGACATGCCACCCGCAGTGCACGCGCATGTCACGCACCCCAAATCCGCCCCTAATCCGCAAGCGCTGACGCCGAGCTGGTGCTGGACACTCTGCAATAACTCCCGTCCTGGTTGTCCGGCGCAACTTCCCGTTTCGACCTCCACGCGTGTGGCGCATCACCAGCTGTCGCGACTGAGCGATAACGGCAGCACAGGCGTCTTACACGCGCGAGGCCACCTTTCACGTTTCCCCAGGAGTCTTGGACATGAGTACCAACACCAGCACAGGGGGCTGCCTCCACCGAGGGAGGACGATCCTAGATGTTTGTGTTAGTGGTGATATCTCGGCCACCGAAGAAGCCCAAATACTGCCAGCATCACAGAGATCCGGCTCATCTTCCCTCGGTGAAGGCGCATCGCCGATACCGGTGCAGGTGTTAACCTCTAGTCCTCCGATTCCCTCGAGTTCCCAGTCACCCTGCGACTCTACATGCCAGCAACTAGCATAAGAGCATAAGCATCAGCTCGGTGGCAGGGCTCGCCGTCTGCTTCGGCGGCACGGTGCTACAGGTGCGTCTCCAGTGGAGGAGGAAGAGGAAGAGGAGAAGGAGGAGAAGGAGCATTATCCACTGGGGACGCCTCTTGGGGCCCGAGTGGGCTGCGTCCTTGGCACGCAGGCCTGCTACCATCCTGGCAGCGACCGTGCGCGAAGCCCCCTGCTTCTGGCCGCGTGCCACTCCCCTAGGGCCTGCAATCGCAGAGCGGGCAAGCAGCGTGCGCCAAAAGTGTTTGCGGAGGCGGACAGCGATGACAAAGGGGGGGGACGCAAAGAGGGAAACGCAGGAGGGAACGGGAAGAGGCTGACGGAGAGTGGGGTACCGTCAACCTGCTGATCCTGTATTTCCCTCCCACACCCCGCTCCTTCCTTCCCATCCCCCCCCACCTCCGTCCCTGACCTCGGAGAGAACGCGTTTCACGGGCGCTTGCCTGGGGAACATTCAACGGCGCGTTTCGAGCCGGGGGGTGGCCCCCCCCCCAACACTCGGCGCCGTCGATCAAAACCAGGGGGACTCCCCTCCCCCAAACCCCCCCTCCTCCCGACCCCCCCACCCGTCGGCGCCGGCGCCGGCGCTGGCGGCCGCCAGCAGCGCCCACGGCGGGGACGCAGCGACGATGACCAGAGGCAGCCCAGGGGGGGGGGGGGGGGGTTCAAACCCCCCCCCCCTCCCAAGGGGGGGGGGGTCAAAACCCCCCCCTCGCGCCGCGCCAGCGCTGGCGGCGGCCAGCAGTGCCGGCGCTGGCGCCGGCGACGGCGGGGACGCAGCGACACTTACCACCACTACCACCACCACCACCACCACCGCCTCAACCCACCACCACACCACTACCACCACCACCCCCACCACCACCACATCTCACCACCACCACCACACAACCACCACAGCACAACCCCACCACCACCCACAAATCACAACACCACCACACCACCGCCACCACCACCAGCACCACCTCCACAAACCGCCGCCACAACCACAACCCAACCACCACCACCACAAACCACCACCACACACACACCAACACCACCACACCACCACCACCACCACCACCACCACCACCACACCACCACCACCACCACCACCACCACCACCCACCACACCACCAAACCACCACCACCACCACAACCCACCACCACCACCACCACCACAACAACAAACCACCACCACACCACCACCAAACCACCACCACCCACCGCCACAACCACCACCACCACAACAAACCACCACACCACCACCACCACAACCACCACCACCGCCACCACCACCACCACAACCCACAACCACCACCACCACCACTTCCGTCGTCCTCGTCGACGCTCCCCGCCGCCCGCCGCCGAAGGCGCCGGCGCCGGCCCAAAAATGGAAATCGTCGCCCCCGCCGCCGTCGCCAGCCGTCGCCGACACAAGCGCCGGCCCGAGAGGGAAAGCAGAGGAAGAAGGGGGGGGGGGAGGGAGGGTTCGAACCCCCCTCCCCCGTCACGGGAGGGGGAGGGGAAGGGGGGGGGTCGAAACACCCCCCCCCCTCCATCCAGAGGGGGGAGGGGGGGTCCGGTTTCACCCCCCCCCTCCAGGCGACCACAGAACGCGCTCGTTCTGACCTCTCCTCCCGCCCACCCACCCACCAACCCACTCCCCCCACGACGACAAGACGAAAAGGGAGGCAAACAGCTGGGAGGAAGGGAGTTGAGGAGCGGTAAAGGGCGGAGGAGAATAGGCCGGCGGAGAGGGCGGAGGGAGGAAGAACGGGAGGAGAGGGAGGAGCAGGAGATTTAGGAGGATGCGGAGGAGAGGAAGACTGACCAGATTGCAACATCAACGATGCTGCAATACGACCTCCCTTCCAAAGTCCCCTGCGGCGATGCTCCTGAACGCCGTCCTTTTCATGACAAGAAGCGAGCCCTTGAAAGACGATCGCCCTGTGAGCCTGCCATTCCAGCGAGATCCCCGTGCTCAAACACACGTTGCAGTGCATCCCTCCAGCGGGTCACACACGGACTGCGCAGGGGCTGCGTCGTAGAATTAAGCAAGGCCTCCATCGAGAGGCCCGGTTTGAACGGGGACCGCCCCCCGCACGTGCAACCGCTACACCATTTGTTCTCGAAGGTGGTCATACAGCTGCCTCTAAGACACCTCAAGCGATGAGCCCATGCCGAAAAAAAAGGGGCCGCCCTCAACACGTGCGACTGTGGCACGTGTTCCAGCTCCGGGTCGGTACATTCGAAGAGATCTCGGGCGAGACCCTCGGATCGGGCGGAAGGGGGGGATAGCACAGGGGGGGGGGGAGAATCAGCCCACGCGGCTGACTTTCCCGGCGCCTCCCGGCGCTGGAAGGCGCCCATGCATCGAGGAATGGGCCCCTCGGTGGGGCCGAAACCAGCTGCACGCAGCAGATTTCGTAACCCCCCCTTTCCCATCGGCGGTGGACAAACCTCCCTTTAGTAGACCTCCCCTTAGTGAAAACGGCCTGGGACCGAAATCGACGGACCTGGACCCGCAAAAATGATGGCCGCGACGCCCTCTGGCGAACCGAAAACGGCCAATTCCTTCATCGACGTGTCAGGGTAGGAGGTCTGTCCACCTCCGAACGCAGCAGATTTCGTACCCCCCCCCTTTCCCAATCCCCCCCTCTCGTCCGGCCCGAGACCCGCACCTGGAGAAGGAGCCACCCTCCATCCCCACAGTAGCCGTGGCGCTGCAGCGCGAGCGTGCGCGGCGCCGGGGCGAGGACCCCTCCCGAGCCGCTGCCGCCCCGCCCAGCCCTGCCGCCTCGTACGCGGCGAGCGCGGCAAGCTTTTCCTCCTCCTCCTCCTCCTCCTCCTTCTCTTCTTCTTCTTCTTCTTCTTCTTCTTCTTTTTCTTTTTCTTATTATTATTATTATTCGTCTTCGCCTTCGCCTTCGCCTTCGTCTTCGTCTTCGTCTTCGTCTTCGTCTTCGTCTTCGTCCTTCTTCTTCTTCTTCTTATTATTATTCTTCTTCTTCTTCTTATTCTTCTTCTTTTTCCTCCTCCTCCTCCTCCTCCTCCTCCTTTTCCTTTTCCTCCTCCTCCTCCTCCTCCTCCTCTTCCTCCTCCCCCCGCCAAGCCCTGCCGTCTCGAACGCGGCGAATGCGCGCGGCACTGCGAAGACCGCCCTGCGTCCAGGGCGCTGCTGCCGAACCGTGGAGACGGGTGTGCGTGGCGCCGAGGCGAGCGCCCCAGCCGGAAGAGGTGCCAGCCTCCGGCCTGGCAGCCGTTGTCGCAGGCCTCCCGCGTCTGTGAAGGGGCCCTGGGACACACAAATAAATACACACAGATAAGATCATTCCCCATATTTTCCCATATTTTCTGGGAAATCGACGATTAATTGTGTCTGTGTGTTTTTTCCCCTCCTGCGTCTGGGGCGGAGTGGGCGCCAGGCGCTGGGGCGAGAGGCCCATGCTGAAGAGGATTCGACCCGAATGCCCGAGACTGAGGGAGGTTTCGGGCTTCAGGAGCATACATCGTGGGGAAGTCTCCGGCGAGACGCCCGGTGGCGCGACAGGGAGGAGCTATCTGGAAGGAACTGGACAGAAGAGGAGGATGAGCCGGAAGGGAGGGAGAGCAAGAGGGAAGCGGACGGGAGGAGGGATGATCTCACCAGGCAGCACAGAACGCCCCCCCACCTTGTGAACCTCCGATGACCTCCTCCTCCCCCTCCTCCTCCTCCTCCTCCTCCTCTTTCTCCTCGATGCTCCCCTTCCTTTTCCTCCTCCTCCTCCTCCTCCTCCTCCTCGATGCTCCTCCTCCTCCTCCTTCTCCTCCTCCTCCTCCTCCTCCTCCTCCTGCTCCTCCTGTCTTCTCCTTCCTTCTCCTTTTGCGCCGCCTCGGCTCCTGTCAACGAGCAATGCCGCAGAAGGCGAGAAAGAGAAAGGGAAGGCAGGTCGGCAAGAGGCCGATACCTCGACGCAGCTCCACCACTCGGAAATCCGAGTGATGAAGGGGCCAAGGTTTAAAGAGATGTTTCCCAATGTAGAATCGGGAGCGGCCAAGAGGGGGGTGTCCAAGAGGGGGGGGGGTGCAAATCATGACCGGCGGCATGTGCGTGGCCCAGCGGGGGGGCCAGGGACGTAATGAAATAAGAAGAGGCGCCATGAAATCTGGGGAAATATCATGGCCCCCGCCATGATATCCACCCCCCCTAGTCATCACCCCCCTCTTTTCCGCCCCCGATAGACGCAACAACGTAAGCATGAACTTCCGAAAGTTCGAGCGAATTCCTCTGGTCGGCGCAGGAAGCGCCGCCGGCTCCGGGGGGCCCTCCTCCCCGGGCGACCTGGCAGCACCGACGCGTTCTGCACGGTGGAGCCGGCCTGGACCGCGTTGGCTCCCTGCGGGGCGGGCGGCGGGCGCTCGGGGGGCAGCACGCAGCGGCAGGGCGGAGCCCGCAGCGGCGAGGGAGCCGCATGAGCGCAGCAGCCACCAGTCGGCGGCGAGCCCCCAGGAGGGGACTCTGCAGCGGGAGTGGGCCTTCGGGCTCGGAGGCCCCGGGCCTTCTGAGAGGCTGCCTGAGCCTCCTCCGAAGACAGAGACAGCTTCTCAGAAGGCCTGAGGTCCAGTTGCTCCCATCGCACTTAAGGACCACATCCCAGGAATATTTTAGAGCACCCAGAAAAGTATCGAAGCAGGGCCGAACGGGTATCGCCTCCCAGGGCCCGACACGTGAAATCCCTCCAGTTTCGTTCCTTTCTTGGTGCTCGAAATTCTTCCTGGTGATCAAGGCTAAAGTAGGTAGGAACATCATAAGCCCGATGGGCTTCGGAGAAGCTCTGCCGCCCTCTGACAAGGCCTGCCCCCTCTCGCCTCCCCCGCGCGGCGCGCCGCCGCCATACCGCCGACACATGAGCGCAACACGTGAGCGACAGGAGGCCACCTGCGGGGCACCGAAGAGGAGGCATCGGCGCCGATGTCCCGCGTGGGCCACCGGCACAGCACGGAACAGGACAGAGGGAGGAGACACGGGGGAGGACAGGAGGGCAGGGGAGAGGAGGGGGGGGGGTGGACGAGGGGAGGGGAACGGAGAAGGGCGGAGGGAGGGGTACACCACGCTTCTACGAAGGAGGACGACTAAAAGCACGTACGAGGGGGGCGGAACCATTGCTGTGTGTTGGGGGGTAGCTTTCCCAACGCAGCCCGACCGGCCCCCTCCTTCTCCTGCTGCCCCCTGTCTCTCCCGCGTGCTCCCCAATTCCCCTCTCATCTCCTCTCTATCCTACCGTATCTCCTCGTCTTCCTCCTTTGAAAGGCTGGACCTCTCCACGCTAAAATGCCCGAGGGGCGACCCGAATCCAGCTCCTCGCTCCTTTCCCTCCTCCTCTCCCTTCTCGCTCCCTCCGTAGCCATTTTGGCTCAGAGCCTGCTTGCCTCCCGTGCGGCGGGCCGCGGTCATGGCCGACCCGATGGCGTCGGCACTCCTCGAGGCGGTGGTTCGTGCCGGCGGATCTCGGCAGGTGGTGGCGGCGGTCGCGGTCGGCCTCTGGCGCGCTGCCCGGGCTGAGGTGGGCGGTGGCCCGCTCGAGGACAAGGATATCGAGGCGGAGGTGCAGGCGCGTGTCCAGCGCATCCAGCCCGTCCTGAGGGCGAAGGTCGAGGCAGCGGCCCAAGGCAAAATGCCGTGCGTCGACGGCGGCGTCCTGGCGATGCGCAACGTGGCCGAGCACGACATGTTCGGGGAGGGGGCCGAGGCGCTCCCCAAGACAGGCCTGGAAGCGAAGAGGCGCCAGCGTCATGGGCGCAGGCGGGCCGCCAAGCTGGACAGCTCGTCGGTCTCGGAGGTTGAGGTGGACGACGGCAAGAAGTTCCAGCTGGAGAAGCAGAGCTTGGTCTCGGAGATCCTGGTCCAGAGGATGGAGTCGATCGAGAAGGCGGTCAAGAGCATTCTCGACGGCTCGGTGAAGATCCCGTGCGAGGGACAGTGCGACCTCGGGAACACGAAGGAGGTGCTTGAGGGCATCGCCAACCTCATCGACCCGCAGGAGATGTACCAGGACGACCAGCTGGCGAAGAAGAACGAGGCCCAGAAACAGAACAAGTGCGAGGCGCCGTACGCCAAGGAGAAACAGTTCTTCGAGGGCTGGGGGGACCCCCAGGAGCTGCAAGACCTCCAGCACACCCAGGAGGAGAAGGACCTCTCGGCTCCGGTGCTGGCGGCCGCAGTCAAGGTTCACTACCTCCAAGAGCAGCTGGCGAAGGCGGAGCAGGCCTTACAGGAGGCCGCGGAGTGCGCCTACGATTCGAGGTTGAGGCCCAAGGACTAGGCCAGCAGTCGGTTCAAGCAAGGTAAGCCTTGGACACTACATACGTGGCGCTCGTCTTGTTCGGGTGGCCACGCGCGTGACAGCAGCGCTGAGGCGCGGGCCGCCGTTTGGCGGCGGGAGTGCGCTAGTGGAGCACGCGTCGGCGGCGCTCGGCTGGCACGGGGCGTGGGCTCCCAGGTGGCGGAAGTGGCAGCCGCGCCACCCTGGGGAGCCCAAGGAAGAGGACAGTGTCCGCTATCAGAGTCTCCAGAGTCTCCCTTCTCGCTCCCCTCCTTTCCCTCCCCCTCCTCCCCCTCCCCGTCCTCCTCCTCCTCCTCCTCCTCCTCCTCCTCCTCGTTCGTCCCCCTCCTCCTCCTCCTCCTCCTCCTCCTCGTCCCCCTCCTCCTCCTGCTCCTCCTCTTCCTCCTCTTCTCACTCTCCTCCTGAAAACCCCTCTTCTTCTGATCTGGTCTCCGTATCCTCCCCCCCGCACCCTCCCCCTGCTCTAATGGGCGTCGCTCCATGGGGGGGGGGCGAGGAGGAGGAGGAGGAGGAGGAGGAGGAGGAGGAGGAGGAGGAGGAGGAGGAGGGGGAGGAGGAAGAGGAGGAGGAGGAGGAGGAGAAGGAGGAGGAGAGGAAGAAGAACGAGAAAGAAGAAATGGGGAGCAGAAAGGTGCACTTCTCGGGCCCTCAAGGCCCCGTTTTGGGGACCCACAGGCCCCCTTGAGGGGGCCGACAGGGCCCCTTTGCTGACGCCCTCGCGGACCCCCCTCCCATTGATCGCCCTCCCCATCACGCGACGCCCAATTCTAGCCATTGCCCTCAACATCCGGCGTCTCCCTCTCCTCGTGCTTCTCCTGATCGTCCTTCTCCCACCGCACCTCACCGTCCTCACCATTTTCGTCATCCACGATCTGCTTATCTAAAAAGGCCCAGGGACACACAAATGAATAACAACAAATCATCGGATTCCCGAAATGCTCCTATTTTCCATGTCTTCCTGGGAATCGTCGATTAGTTGCGCCTGTGTGTTATTGTCCCTCCTGAATACCCAGGTCCTCCTCATCATTCTCGATCTAGTCGTTATGTCATCGCGGCCAAAGTCGTGCCACAACACAGCGACACCTGGTTGAAAACCGTCGTGCGTGAGCACTCTGCACAATCCTCTAAGCATGCTGCGCGTTGGGATAAACGGCAACGTAACGGTCCTCCTCTGTCCAGCATCGAACAGCGAAAAATGCAGGCCCAATAAGCCGCACATCTACAGAGGAGCCACTGCCATCAGCAAAATCACGCGCGCTGCGTCGAAGAACGGGGCGGCGAGACCGCACTTGAAAGAGAGCTCGCAGGCCCAACGGGCCAACGGCGCATGAGACTCCAGAACCACGGTCTACAAGTTGGACATCCGAGGAACCAGGGCCCGGCACTGGTGGCCGCAACGCAGAAGCCTTTAAAACGGCTCTGAGACCTCCCCGAAGAGGTCCCAGGTCCATGTTTTTTATTCGGCGTTTCGACGCTGGGCGGAGGGGGGGGGATGGGGGGGGGGGTCTGGCTCCGGACCTATGCTTAGCGCGACTGTTTGCGACAGGACATCCTATGGGGGAGAAGCATCTGCTCGAAACAGGCGCTCAAAACAGCCAAGATCTACACCATGGGGGTGGGGGAGGGGGGCTGCGAGGGCCCTCGCCGATCGGCAAAAGATGAATAAAACAACGATCACCATCCGAGGAACCCATGCCCGGCACTGGTGGCCGCAGCACACAAGACTTCAAAATCGGCTCCGAGCCCTCCCCGAAGCGGCCCCAGGACGCCCAAGCCTCAGGTCAGGCGTGTCCTCCTACAGGTGGACTTTGGACGAAGGATGAGAAATTGCCCAAACATGCCCCCCAGAAAGGCTCAGAAATACGGGAAAAAACCGTCCCCCTACGATCTTTTTGACTCTTCTTCAATATCCCCCCCCTGCCTGCAGAGGGACAGGCCCGACTTAACCCAAGCCCCAAGTTTGGGGGGGATCTGCTCTGGGGGGGACCTCTGCGCGCCCCACGGGCGCCCTCGTGGGGCACCACCGGGGCCCTCTGGGGGCAGCCCTCGGCCTCCTCCCGACTGCCTACCAGACCACCCCGACCCAACCCGAAGACCCGCATTTCGGGTTGGGTTGGGGGGTGTACGGGTTCCACATGTGTTTTCTCAATGTTCCCCGCCCCCCCCCCCCCCCCCCCCCCCCCCTGGAAATTGAAGGGCCCCCGGAAAACGCAAATAAATACACACCACAAAAGGATCCCCTGTCTTTTCCCATATGTTCCAGGTTTTTGTCCTCCCCCCCACTTTTCCCATATTTTCCTATATTTTTTCCTGGGAGTCGACGATTCATGGTGTCTGTGTGTCTCTTTCCCTCCTGTGAAATTAGGAGGCAAACAAACCTACCTCGCTTTTGACCACCCTCGCTTCCAAGAGATACCAAACGATGCCAAACTACGGCCTGTATTGGTCAGGCCGCTTGACGAGGAGGCGCGTGGTATGACTTGGTTTTGCCTGGAAGCGAAAGCGGGGTAGGTAATTCACGCTCTGAGAAATGGAAGGCAAACTGAGGCCCTCGGGTTGGGCTGGGGTGGTCTGGTGGGTGGTGACCTCCGAGCCCGAGGCCGCCTCGGGCACTCTTCGGCAGGGCGAGCGTCGTTCTTCTTCGGCGCTGCGGCGCTGGGCGGGCGGGGGGGAGGGCCCTCAAAGGGAAATTAGGACACACAAATAAATACACACAAATAAAAATAGTCCCCATATTTTCTCAGATTTTCTGGGTTTTTGTCTTCCCCCCCCAATTCCCCTATTTTCCCATATTTTCCTGGGAATCGAGGATTAATTGTGTCTGTGTTTTTTTTTCCCTCCTGAGCCCTGACCTTCCAGAGAGCTATTTCTTAGCACGGGAGGCCTAAAAACCTAAAAAACGAAACGAAACAGCCCAAAAAACCAAGACGCAGAACAGCTCTGGGATAGGTTTTTAAAGGCGCGTGCTTTTTTTTTTGGCCCTCCTGGAAGGACAGGGGGGGGGGTCTGGCTCCGGACCTCTGCTTCGTGCGACTGTCTGCAGCGGTGCGCCCCGTGGGGGAGAAGCTCCGCCTGCTCGAAGCAGGCGCCAACAAAGCAGCCAAGATCCACTCCAGGGAGGGGGGGAGGGGGGGGTTGCGAGGGCCTGGGAGGGGGGGGGTGCGAGGGCCCGCGCCGATCGGCAAAAGAATGAATGAAAAAACGCTCACGTGTCGTGGTCATGTTTTGGAGCAGCTCCCAGCGAGAACTGAACGGGCGGACGAGCATCGCGCAGCGTCTTGAAATGCCTAAGAAAGCATCAAAGAAGAGAATAGTATGTCCGAAGGACATTCGACCCCGCAGGGCGCTGGCACAAAAACAGCAACTGCACCCCTACGAGCTCCATCGGGCTGACTGCGGACGCCGCCCGGCCTGTGAACACAGAAATGCGACAGAATACAGCACGGCTGCGAGCTGTCTGGGGGGAGCGAAGGGGCACCGGTACCACTACTAGAGGCCTCCTAGATGGGGTCGGAGTAGATGGGGTCGGAGGATCCAGTCGCATCGCCGGTACATCGGCGACGCATCAGCGATACATCGGTGATGCACAGGCGATGCATCGTCGACGTCGGCGTTCAAAAAATCGGGCTCCGCATCGAGCCGCATCGGAGATGAATCGGCGATGCGGCGCGATCCTCCGACCCCATCTACTCCGACCCCATCTGGGAGGCCTGGAACTACTCCCTGGACCTTTCCTGAGGTGCGTTCTGACCAGAATTTCGAGGAGAATCCAGCCGTGGCGATGAGGGCTCTCCTTGACGAGCAGCGGTATCGTTATTCCTTTCCCTTCGCGGGTTGTGCACTTCTGGAGCACGTGCAGTCAAGTCGTCATGGGGCCTCCTGTGAGATTCCTGGGGTCCTCTTGGAGGCCTCCTGGGGACATCTTGGGGCTTGGGGCGCTCCTGCGCCGTCTCTTGCCATGTGCAGTGACCGAATCCGCAGACCTGCCTCTGGTAACAAGGCCCTCTCGGACGTGGATACTTTCTCCTCCCCCGATACCGTTTGTCGGGAATGGACAGACCTCCCTTTAGTAAAACGTGGTTTAGCGAAAACGACCTGAGGCCCAAACCTGGCGGGCGCAAGCCTGGAAAATAGCGGCCACGGCGCCCTCTCGAGAACCGAGAACGGACAATCCACTACTCGACGTGTCACTGTTGGGGGTTCTGTCCACCCCCGAAACCATATACGCTCAGGTCGGGCATCTCCTCCTACAGGCGGATTTGGTTAAGAACATAAGCTGTAGCCAGCAACCAGTCAAGCATAGCCCAGAGAGCACAAAAACACGTCACCATACTATTCGTTAACAATTATTATTGAGCGTTCCCTCTGTAGAGGGACATGCCCGACGTAAAGATACGCGACAGAGCACCGCTCGACGGCGAGCTGCCTTGGAGCAGGGACAGACCGTCCCGGCATTCCTAGAGGCCCACCACGAAGTTCTCAGAACCCAAGACCGCTCTGGCAACAAAAACAAATATGCCCCCATAACATAGTTATAACCCGACGTGTTCTAACAAGACAGTTCTCTACCAACATCTCGTGCAGGCCACAGACAAGGCAATCAGAACACTCCTCTCTGGACCTGCCCAGATGGTCTGGTACCGGAAATTTTCGGTAGCGATTTCGACGCACCCCGAATTTCGGTAGCGACCGGATCTTCGTTCGAGGGCGTTGAAATAGCGGGTTTCAGAACGCTCTGAGACCGGTACTGGGCGCTAGATTTCGGTATTTCGGTAGCGACCGATCTCTGCGGAGCGCTACCGGAAATTTTCGGTAGCGGGCCATCGGGGTGTAGGCACGCCAGGACGCTTCGCCGCTGCTCGATGCCTACTGGCCGTCGACGTCGATGACGTCGTCGGGCTTCTTGCCCGCGGCGCCGCCGGGCGGCGGCGGGGCGTCGCCCGGCGGGGGCGGGGCGCCGCCCTCGGGCGCTGGGGCGGCGCCGGTGTTCGCGTAGGCCGCCTGGCCGACCTTCATGAGCTCGTCCTGCAGGTCCTCTCGGCGTGGGTTTCTTTTTTATAATATAATATGTGTATATATATAGATATATCATGACTTGCTACTTTAAAAAATCATCAGCTTTTCCCCAAAATCCCCTCTTGGCGTGGGTTTCTCTCGGAGCCCTCTTCGGCGACCGCCGGGGATGCTGGCGGCGCAAATGTTGCGAGGCGGACGCCGTCGCGCAAGTGCTGGCCCCCCCCGGGGCCCTCGCAGATCGGTCCGGCTCGGGAGACGGCGCAGAAAGAGGAGCTCTCTGGGGCTCCGGTCGTGATTTTGTACGATGTCTTAGCTCTTTCGAGACGTCGGGTCTCAGGGCCGGGAACGGCGAGAAGATCTGGTGCGCGGCTTTTTGGGGGCCGCGGGGGGACCAAACACCAGCGAGCAAGACGCCAATAACGCATCGCGTTCGGCGATCGGGAGACCCTTAAGTGGGCCCGCACCAAAGGTCAATCCGGCGAAGGACCACTCTACGTGTAGTCGATCTTTTAAAATCTGGATTTAGGTCGGGTACGTCCCGCTACAGGCGGATTTTGAACCAAAAATAGGAACTAGCCCAAAAATATTCAACTAATATTCCAAAAATATACAAAAAAGGTCCCCAGCCTATTATTGACTGTTTTTGAATATTCCTCCTGTAGAGGGACATGCCCGACTTTCTTTCAAAATCTGGACTCGCGAGGAGGTTTGGATCAAGGAGGGTGCTTTCGACGGCTGCTGGGGCCCCTCTGATCTATCTGTGGGGCCTCAGTAGATGTCAAAAAGTCCACCCTTCTAAAAACCACCCCGACACGCGAAGTCGTTTAGGAAACGCACCCAAAGAAGGAATCGAAAAGGGCAGGGCTTCTTGATTCAAACGCCCAGGGCCGTTCAGCAAACGCCGATGGTCCGGTCCGGGTGGTTTTTCCTCCCTTCCCTGTGGGGCCTCATGCCGGGCGGGGGGGCGGGGGGCCTCAGGTGCAGCGCAGGCGCCCTTGCCCAACGAACCCTCCTGGCAGCCTCCGGGGAGCGCCGGCTCTGCATCCCTCGCGACACCGCCCGTGCCCCGGCCCCGCTCCCGCCCCCCCTCCGCCTCCCTCATGGCCACGCCACGACTTGCGCCAGCGCCGTCTGGGAAGGAGCCGCCCCCTCAGCACTGGCGCGGATCGTGGCGCGACCGGCCCCCGCCCCTCCCAAACGCTCCCTGATGGAGGCAGCGACGGTCATAGCCATAGACTTTCGGAGGTCCGAGTGGGTCTCTTGGGCCCGCGCCGGGCCGGTCCTCCCCGGCGCGCGGAGCGGGCCAGGGGCGGCGCCGGAGGCGCCGCCAGGGGGGGCCCCAGCGCCGATCCCCGAGATCCGCGCGAGGCTCCGAAAGATTCATCTTGATGCCGATGTTTTTTGTTGCTTTGTTTGTTTGCCGTTTTGTTTGTTTTTTTGTTTGTTTTTGTTGTTGTTGTTTGTTTGTTTTGTTGGCCGAGTTCTATTCTTCGGATCAGGACTGCCGGAGGCCAGAGGTAGGCCTGCGTGCGTGGGGCGGGCGTGGAGGGTCGCTGGGCGTGCGCAGGGAGTGCACGCTGGCACCCCATGCGAGCATCGTTCCTGGGCGGGCCATAGCCCGTAGTTTGGGGTGTGGTCGATCTGGGAAGGACTCCACGAGCTCAGAGCGGTGGTGTCTCTGAGAGGATCAAATAAAGAACCGAACTTTATACACCGATGTTTTTTCCGGTCGGTGTATACATGTTTTGTTGTTTCCACGGGAAAACTGGGAAACAAGTATACACCACACCACCCCGACGTCGTCCCCGCCCCTCAAAAAAGTCCTGGGATTGAAAAACCGCCCGCCACTGGTAATGTATAGGTTCCAGTTTCCGATCGAAGAGATCCCAGTCCTTGGTCATCTTCTTCAGCAGTTCAGTGTCGGGCTCCGCCTCGCCGACCTTCTCCTTGAGGGCCGCCAGCTTCGGGTCGATGGAGGCCTTGAGGTCCGCGGGCACCTTGTCCGCCAGCTCCTGCAGCTGCTTCTCCGTCTGGTACACGAGCGACTCCGCCTGGTTCTTGGTCTCCACGGAGTCCTTGCGCTTCTCGTCCTCGGCGGCGTTGGCCTCGGCATCCTTGACCATCCTGTCGACGTCGTTCTTGTCGAGTGTGGTGGAGCCAGTGATGGTGATGGTCTGCTCCTTGCCCGTGCCGCGGTCCTTCGCAGCCACGTTCAGGATTCCGTTGGCATCGATGTCGAAAGTCACCTCGATCTGCGGCACGCCGCGGGGAGCGGGCGGGACCCCGTCGAGCCGGAACGTGCCGAGGATCTTGTTGTCCTTGGCAAACTGGCGCTCGCCCTGCAGCACGACGATCTCCACGGACGGCTGCGAGTCCACGGCCGTGGAGAAGACCTCGGTCTTCTTGGTGGGGATGGTCGTGTTCCGGGAGATGAGGACCGTGGCCACGCCGCCCAGGGTCTCGACGCCGAGGGACAGCGGCGTCACGTCGAGCAGCACGATGTCCTTCACCTCGCCTGCCAAAACCCCGGCCTGCACCGCGGCGCCCACCGCCACCACCTCGTCCGGGTTCACGCTCTGGTTCGGGGCTTTGCCGCCAGCGAGCTTCGTCACCAGCTCCTGCACGGCGGGGATGCGGCTGGAGCCCCCCACGAGGACCACCTCGTTGATGTCTGAGGAGGAGATCTTGGCGTCCCTCAGGGCGTTCTCGACGGGGGCCTTGCAGCGGCTGACCAGGGTGCTCGCGATCTGCTCGAACTTCGCCCGCGAGAGGGTCTCCTCTGGGGAAACCAAGTGACACCGATGCCGCGCCACTCCCTGGACCTCTTACGGGGTGCACTCTGACGAGAACTGCTGTGAGAATCCAGCCGTGGCGACGAGAGCTCCCCAGGACGAGCAGCGGTGTCGCTCCGCGGGATGCACTTTCCCTCCCCTGATCCTCGATGTGCTTGGGGCCGGTCGCGTCCGCGGTGATGAACGGCAGGGAGATCTTGGCCTCCTGCACGCCCGACAGCTCCACCTTGGCCTTCTCGGCCGCCTCGGTCAAGCGCTGCAGCGCCTGCTTGTCTTTGAGCAGCTCGATGCCCTCCTTGGCCTTGAAGCTGTCCGCCAGCCAGTCCACGATGACCTTGTCGAAGTCGTCGCCGCCCAGGTGCGTGTCGCCGTTGGTGGACAGCACCTCCGGGCAGAGCAAAGATGGCAGCCGACGTCCGGAGGTCTGCGCGGATCGCCCGGGTTGGCGCTGGGGTGATGTTTTCAGGACGGCGTCCCTGGAAGTCTCGACCCATTCCCCGGGACTGGTTTTTCGTCCCGAGTCGTTTTTGGACGGTCCCGAGGCCCTGCGAGGGCCCCCTGGGGCCGAAAACAGCCGCAAGCCTCCCGCCCTGATTTTTTTTTCAACGACACGATCGTGTCTGGGTCCCCATGTGATGTTCCAGCTCTTCTTGACTCTTTCGGGGGGACGTAAGACCTGGGTACAGGGGACTCGGAAATCCCCGACGAGGTCGTCAAAAAAATGACGAGGCCGAGCCTGCATTTTGACGAGGCCTCCCGCTGCAGACATCCCACGAAACTCCCCCTCGTCAAAATCCGAGTCGCGGTCGTCAAAAAACGATGGCGAACCCGAGTCCTGGCAAACCCGGGTCTTACACGACTCTTCCTCCTGCAGGAGGACCGGCGCCCCCCCTCCCCGTGGCGCGGGGGAGCTCCCCGTCGGGGCAGGGGGGCCGAGCGCCGACCCCCGAGCAGTGCGCAGGGGAAGCTCCGAAGGCATCTGCTCGCACACGCACACACACACACACACACACACACACGCACACACACACACACGCACACACACAGTTTTACCAGCCCCGAACCGATCCCTGTCCCTAAGGGTGTCACCCTAAGAGTTTTTTTAGGGGGAGAACAAACCTGCCTCGCTTTTGACCACCCTCGCTTCCAAGAGATACCAAGCGATGCCAAATTGCAGGCCTGTACTGGTCAGGCCGCTTGACGAGGAGGCGCGCGGTATGGCCTGGTTTTGCCTGGAAGCGAAAGCGGGGTAGGTAATTCACGCTCTGAGTTTTACCAGCCCCGAACCTATCCCTGTCCCTAGGAGTGTCACGCTAAAAAGCCATGGCAATCTCAGGGATGCGCCCGCAAGAAATGAGGGAATCTCCCTAAGATTGGCATCGTGATGAGGAGATGCCCAGCACAGGGATAGGGATATGTTCCAGGCTGGTAACTGTTGCTCCTCCCCCGAGCCTCGCACACGCCGTCGCCGACCTCGAGGACGGAGACGTCGAAGGTGCCGCCCCCGAGGTCGAAGACCATGATGGTCTCGTTGTCCTTCTTCTCGAGGCCGTACGCCAGCGACGCGGCGGTGGGCTCGTTCACGATGCGGAGCACCTCCAGCCCGGCGATCTTCCCGGCGTCCTTGGTGGCCTGGCGCTGGGAGTCGTTGAAGTAGGCCGGGACGGTCACGACGGCCTTGCTGACGGTGGCGCTCAGGTACTTGCCCGCGTCGGCGGCCAGCTTGCGGAGCACCTGGGCGGACACCTCCTCCGGTGCGAACTGCTTGCCCGCGATCGGGCAGTCGATCTTGAGCTTGGAGCCCTGCGTCAAGACCGTGTAGGACACCTCCTTGAGCTCCTCCTCGATCTCGGACGCCGTGCGGCCCACGAAGCGCTTGACGGAGTAGAATGTGTTCTCGGGGTTGATCACGGCCTCAGAGGAACAAGCCATGTTAGGAAGGCACCAACTATACACCAACACCGATCCTGGCCAGGATCACCCTGAGCCCACGATCGGTGTATACGCCCTCCTGCCTTGGGCGAGAAGGCATATACACCGATCATGGGCCCAGGGTGATCCTGGGCCAGGATCGGTGTTGGTGTATAATTGGTGCCCTCCGACATGTCCTACACATAAGCTCTCGGAGGGACCCGCGCCTTTTTGAGGGATCTGAGCCGGACCCGCCTGCCCGAGGCGCCGCCAAATGGGGTCCCAGCGCCGAGCCCAGAAATCTCCGCGCGGAGCTCCAAAAAAATTTACGTTGGCGCATTCTTCCCTCGCAGGAGCGCGTTTCTGTATTTTCGGCGATAAGGGGCATTACAGGGGGGGGGGGGAAGGGGCCCGGAGGGAGTATAATGTAACGCCTCCCCCCCGCCGTGCGCACGGCGGCAGTGCCCGGAGCGCACTGGGGAGGGGGGAGGGACGTTACATTATGGGGGGGGGAAGGGGGGGGGGGCCGCGGGTTATAATGCCCATTATGCCCCAAGCAATAAACAAAATCCATACAATCATCCCACAGAGGAAAAAGGGAACCCAAGACCGCCCGGGCCGGCAGCCGTTTCGCTGGAGGCTTCATCCCAACCTTCTTCGTAAACGTGACCTCCCCTCAATGCTGGCTACATGTTTGGTCTGGACGGTCACAGTGCCTTGTGAAATTCGCCTGGAAAAGGACCCATCCGTATGCAGTTGTGAGTGCCGCAGTCGTGAGCATCGACTTCGGTGGAGCTCCCTATGGGGCCACGAAGCGTGTGAGAGATGTGCGGAAACTGGGGTGGAACCGCACGCGAACCCTGCCACTGGGGCCGTCGGTGGAGCTCCCCATGGGGCCACAAAACGTGTGAGGGGTGTGCCGAAACGCATGCGGAACCTGCCACTGGGGCCTTCGGTGGAGCTCCCTAGAGGGCCACCAAACGTGAGAGGGGTGTGCCGCAGTGGGGGTGGAATCGCATGTGAACGCTCCCACTGCAGCGTTCGGTGGAGCTCCCTATGGGGCCACGAAACGTGTGAGGGGTGCGACGACATTGGGGTGGAACCGCATGCGAACCCTGCCGCTAGTGCCTTCGGCGGAACTCCCTTTGGGGCCACGAAGCGTGTGAGGGGTGTGCCGGAATGGGGGTGGAACCGCACACGAACCCTGCCACTGGGGCCTTCGGCGGAGCTCCCTGCGGGGCCACGAAACGTGTGAGGAGTGTACCGCATGCGAGCCCTACCACTGGGGCCTTCGGTGGAGCTCCCTATGGGGCCACGAAACGTGTGAGAGGTGCGCCGAAATGGAAGTGAAACTGCATGCGGACCCTGCCACTGGGGCCTTCGGTGGAGCTCCGTATGGGGCCACGCTACGTGAGAGGGGTGTGCCGAAATGGGGGTGGAACCGCATGCGAACCCCGCCACTGGGGCCGTCGGCGAAGCTCCCTATGGGGCCCTGAGACGTGCGCAGTGTGTTCCGATATTGGGTTGGAACCGCATGCGAACCCTGCCACTGGGGCCTTCGGCGGAGCTCCCGATGGGGCCACCAAACGCGTTAGGGATGCAAGGGAGGGGAGGAAGGAGAAGGCGGGAGGAACGAGGCGGGATGAGAACGTGGGGCGCTGTCTTTTGAAAACGAGGACCCGAGACCACAGAATAGTCGGGAAAAACCATGCACGCAATCCTGGGGAGCTTTCTGCCGGGCTCTCCCCGTCTTGCTCTCTGCCCCTTTCCTCCTGGTCCTCTTCCTCCTCGTCCTCCCCCCCCTCCCTCCCCTCCCCCCTCCCCCTCCCCCTCCTCCTCCTCCTCCTCCTCCTCCTCCTCCTCCTCCTCCTCCGCCTGCCTCCTCCTCCTCCTCCTCCTCTCCTCCTCCTCCATCCTCCTCCTCCTCCTCCTCCTCCTCCTCCTCCCTCCTCCTCCTCCTCCTCCTCCCCCTCCCCCTCCCCCTCCCCCTCCCCCTCCTCCTCCTCAGTCCTCATCCTCATCCTCCTCCTCCTCCTCCTCCTCCTCCTCCTCCTCCTACTCCTCATCCTCATCCCTCATCCTCATCCTCATCCTCATCCTCCCTCCTCCTCATCATCATCATCATCAGCATCATCATCATCATCAGCATCATTCATCATCATCATCATCATCCGCATCATCAGTCTCATCATCATCATCATCATCATCAGCATCATCATCACCACCACCACCACCACCATCAATCACATCATCACCATCATCAACATCATCATCAATCAATCATCATCATCATCATCATCATCATCATCATCCTCCTCCTCATCCTCCCTCAGCTCCCCCCTCCCCTCCCCCTCCCACTCCTCCCTCCTCCTCCTCCTCCTCCTCCTCCTCCTCCTGCTCGTCCTCTCCTCCTCCTCCTCCTCCTCCTCCTCTTCCTCCTCCTCCTCCTGCTCTTCCTCCTCCTCCTCCTAATCAGATTCGCCTATCGGAGGTGGAATCGAGGAAAACCATGTGAAGTATCCGAGCGAAGGACCCAACCATATGCAGCTATGAATGCCGCAGTTGTGAGTATCGTCTTCGGTGGAGCTCCCTGTTGCCACGAAACCTGTGAGAGATGTGCCGATATGGGGGTGGAACCGCATGCGAACCCTGCCACTAGGGCCTTCGGTGTAGCTCCCTAGAGGGCCACGAGAAGTGTGAAGGGTGCGGCGACACTGGGGGTGGAACCGCATGCGAACTCTGCCATTTGGGCTTTCGGTGGAGCTCCCTATGGGGCCACGAAACGTGAGAAGGGTGTGCCGCAATGAGAGTGGAACCGCATGCGAACCCTGCCAGTGGGGCCTTCGGTGGAGCTCCCTATGGGGCCACGAAGCGTGTGAGGGGTGCGCCGAAATTAGAGGTGGAACCGCAAGCTCCCTAAAGTGCAACGAAACGTGTGAGCGGAATGCCGAGATTGGGGTGGAACCGCATGCGAACCCTGCCACTGGGGCATGCGAACCCTGCCACTGGGGCCTTCGGCGGAGCTCCCTAGAGGGCCACGAGAAGTGTGAGGGGTGTGCCAACATTAGGGGTGAACCGCATGCAAACCCTGCCATTGGGGCCTTCGGCTGAGCTTCCTCTAGGGCCACGAAACGTGAGAGGGGTGTACCGCAATGAGGTTGGAACCGCATGCGAACCCTGCCACTGAGGCCTTCGGTGGAGCTCCCTATGGGGCCACGAAACGTGTGAGGGGTGTGCCCAAGGGGAGGACTGCATACAAACCCTGCCACTGGGGCCTTCGGTGGAACATCCAACGGGGCCACGAATCGCGTGAGGGGTGCGCGGAAATCGAAGTGGAACTGCATGCGGACCCTGCCACTGGGGCCTTCGATGCAGCTCCCTATGGGACCACAACATGTGTGAGGGGTGCGCCGAGATGGAAGTGGAACTGCATGCGGAACCTGCCACTGGGGCCTTCGGCGGAACTCTATATGGGGCCACGAAGCGTGTGAGGGGTGTGCCGAACTGGGGGCGGCGGTGCCATGCGAACCCTGCCACGGGGGCCTTCGGCGGAGCTCCCTATGGGGCCACGGAACGTGTAAGGGGTGTGCCGAAATAGATTGGGGGGACGCATGAATGAGGATGATGGGGTGATGACGACGACGATGATGAGGATGATGGTGATGGTGATGATGACGACGACGACGATGTTGATGATCATGATAATGATGAAAATGATGATGATGATGATGCTGCTGATGATGATGATGATGATGATGATGATGATGATGATGATGATGGTGATGCTGATGATCATATTGATGACAATGGTGATGCTGATGATACTGACGATGAGGACGATGATGACGATGATGCTGATGATGCTGATGCTACTGCTTATAATGATGATAATGATGATGGGAGGAGGAAGGAAGGAAGAAAGCAAGGAAGCAAGGAGGAAGGAACGCGGGGCGCTGTCTCTTCAAAATGAGGACCCAACACGATGGCTTGGAAGCATACGAAGGTGAACATGGCAAGAGAGCTCATAGTCGAATCGATAAATCGGACCGGCGATAGAAATGAATCGGATCGGCTGAATCGGCAGCCAAGGCGGGATAAGTCGAATCAACGGAAATCGGCAGGCTGGTAAGGCTTCCATTGAGAAACCACAGCGCGCATCGGAATCCGAAGTCGAACCGCATCGGTCGCGGAATCGGAATCGATCGAACCCGAATCGAAGAGAGTCGGAGGAATCGAAATGGGCCCTGGCATGGGCGAGCTCTCACCCCTGCCCTGGCTACATGTGTTCCTTAGCAGGCCTTCCGGGCCCTGATTCTCCCACTCCTCGACCCGCCTCTTCCTTTCGGCGCTGCCATGAAGGTGCTCTGCCGGGGCAATGCTGCTTCCCCAGACATCGGGAACTCCATTGTTTGGGATGCGGGGGCCCCCGGAGGCCTGGAACTCTTCCCTACACAGGCCCGGTGTTTCATCCTGGGTCGTTCTCTGACGGCTCCGCGGGGCCCGTCGAAAGCCCCCAAAGGCCTACCAAAAGGTACCAATACCGCTACTCTCCGGACCTCTTCCGGGGTGCGCTCTTCCCTACACAGGCCCGGTGTTTCATCCTGGGTCGTTCTCTGACGGCTCCGCGGGGCCCGTCGAAAGCCCCCAAAGGCCGAAGATAGCCAAACACCGGCTGCTCCATACTGGGGATACCAAAAGGTACCAATACCGCTACTCTCCGGACCTCTTCCGGGGTGCGCTCTGGCCAGAATTTCGAGGCGAGTCCAACGGTGGAGACAGGGGCCTCCGAGGAGGTCCAAAAAGGGGAAAACGGGCGAAGGGTAGAGGAATGGGGAACCTTTCCAGAAGAAGAACAAGCGCCATGAACATAAACCTTTGGCGCTCCGCGCGGATTTCTTCGCTCTGCGCTGGACCCCACTCCTTGGCGCGCGGAGCGCGCCAGGGGCGGCGCTGGAGGCGCCGCCGGGGGGGGCCCAGCGCGGATCCATGAAATCCGCGGGGAGCGCCAAAAGTTTATGGTCAGGGCGTTTTCTCTTCGTCGACTTCTCCTCCTCCGACAGATTTCTGGCCGGAGCATCGGGCCGCGGGGTCGGGGCCTGGCGCTTGGCGATCTGCCCCACCAGCATCTCGCCGCTCTTGGAGTAGGCGACCACGCTGGGCGTGGTGCGGGCGCCCTCCGCGTTGGGGATGATGGTCGGGGCGCCCGCCTCCATGGCGGCGACGGCCGAGTTCGTGGTGCCAAGGTCGATGCCCACGACCTTCTCGCCTGGTGCCACCTCCAGGAGAGGCGCGATCGCGAGTATCGTTCAAGCGATGCCTGTATCCCCACTGGCGTGGCCTCCTGGCCGACTTACATCTCCAGATAGGGGTGGTCTTTCCACTGTTTCTTACACCCCATCCTTATATCCCCTTCTGTTCCCTGCGAGTTTCGAGTGGCCCATCCCCAACTGGGGTGGTGGGATGGTTGGGCTGAGATACCAAAGCACGGTGGGGATTGGGGTCGCCCGGGGCCACCTCGTGGCGGCGCATCAAGCCCAAATCTCCGAATCTGATTTGACCACTCCCGACCATTTTCCTCGATTCTGGCCTCTGGACACACGCTACATGGATTCTTTGGGTACGATCGGTATTGTTCGGGCACGCCATAACATGGATTAGGGATCCGTGGACCTGGCGCGTGGGCGCCAAATCTACAGATCGGGGACCGTATCCCCCTAAACATGGCGCTAATGCCGCCTCATTTGCCGACGGAGCGTGCCCATGTTGTACGGCAAGGCGACCCGTCGCGAATCCACGCGCCTCGACCCATGTTTTTGCTTTCTCGAGTTCTGGCGGTTTCGCTTGCGCATGCATGGCATTCCCCGCCCCCCCCCCCCCCCCCTCGGCC
>CAUYUJ010017400.1:0-29993 GCA_963575745.1 Prorocentrum cordatum | reverse complement strand
ACAGTGCCCCCTCCCCCGTGCCTGTCCCGTGCCCCCCCCGTCTTACTCCGACCGACCGTGCCCCCCTCCTCTCCCTGCCCTCCGACCCCCTCTCCTCCGCTTTCCTTCCCCCCTCCTTCCCTTTGTCCTTATTCCGGCCGACCGTGCCCCCTCGCCTCTCCCCGTCCCGTGCCCCGCCCTGACCTGTTCCGACCGACCTGCCTCCCCCGCTCTCCCTGTCCTCGCCCACCCTCCCGTCCCACTTTCCCTCACCCCTCGCCCCCCCTGGCTTTGTCCAACCGAATGTGCCCCCTCTCCTCTCCCTGTCCCGCGCCCTGTCCCCTGTCCCGTGGCCTTTTTTGCCCTGCCCCCCACGAGCCCCTCCCCCCCCTCCTGGCTTATTCCGACCGACCGTGCCCCCGCCCCCTGTCCTCCGTGCCCCCCTGCTTATTCCAGCCGATCGTGCCCCCTCCTCTCTGCCCGTCTCGCGCCCCCCTTCTGGCTTATTCCGACCGACCGTGCCCCCCTCCTCTCCCTCCCCCCTCGCCCTCCTCCCCCTCCTCCCCCCTGTTCCGACCGACAGTGCCCCCTCCCCTCTCCCTGTCCCGTGCCCCCTCTGGCTTATTCCGACCGACCGTGCCCCCCTCCTCGCCCTGTTTTCCGCCCGTCTCCCCTCTCCTTTCCCTCCCCCTCGAACCTTTTTTCTCCTTATTCCGACCGGCCGTGCCCCTTCCCATCTCCGTGTCCCGTGCCCCCCCCCCAAGCTAATTCCGACCGACCGTGCCCCCCTCCTCTCCCTGTCCCACGCCCCTCCCTCCCCTCCCCCTTTCCCCCCCCTGCCCCCCCTTCCTTATTCCGACCGGCCGTGTCCCCTCCCCTCTCCCCGTCCCGTGCCCCCCCTGGCCCGACCGTGCTCTTCCTCTTCCCATCCTCCGCCCCCCCTCCCCCTGCCTCGTCCGCTCACTCTGGCCCCACCCCCCTCCCAATACCCCTCCTCTTGGCTACTCCGACCGATTGTGCCATCCTCCTCTCTGTCTTCCGCCACCCCTCCCCTCACTATTTCCTCCCCTCCCTCGCCTCCCGTTTCCTTATTCGTATCCCCCCCGGCCTACTCCGACCGACCATGCTCTCCTCCCCTCCCTATCATCCGCCCCCCGTCGCCCCCGGCTTATTCCGAGCGACCGTGTCCTCCTTACCTCCTTGTCCTCTGCCCCCTCCCCTCCCCTCCCACTCCTCCGTGCCCTCCCCCTGGCTTGTTCCGACCGACCGTGCCGCATCCCCTCTGCCTGTCCCGTGCCCCCCCGCACCCCTGGCCCATTCCGACCGACCGTGCCCCCCTCCTGTCCTCCGCCCCCCCCCTCCTCATTTCTATCCCCCCTCGCCGCCCCCTGGCTTATTCCGACCGACCGTGCCCTCTCCCCTCTCCCTGTCCTGTGCCCCGTCCCCGTCCCGTGGCCTTTTTGCACTCCCCCCCCAAGAGTCCCCCCCTAGCTTATTCCGACCGACCGGGCCCCCGCCCCCCTGTCCTCCGCGCCCCCCCCTGGGTTATTCCGACTGGCCGTGGCCCCGCCCCCCTGGCCTCTTCCGACCGACCGTGGCCCCTCCCCTCTGCCCGTCCCGTGTCCCCCCCTGGCTTATTCCGACCGACCGTGCCCCTCGCCCTCTTCCTTCCCTCCGCCCGTCTCCCCTCCCATTTTCCTCCCCCCGGGCCCCCCCTGGCTTATTCCGGCCGGCCGTGCCCCCTCCCCTCCCTGTCCCGCGTGCCCCCTTGGCTTATTCCGACCCGCCGTGCCCCCCTCCGTTCCCTGTCCTCCGCCCGTATCCCATCACCTTTCCCTCCTCCTCGCACACCTCTTCCTTATTATCAAACCTGCCGGTATGATCTCGCACTGCATTATTTCAACCGACCGACCGACCGTGTGCGCTGGACTGGGATGTGTGCTGGGATGTGTGCTGGGACGTGTGTTGCCTTCGTGTGTAGGGATGTTTACAGGGCTGTGTGCTGCCTCCGTGTGCCGGGATGCGTGCTGGGATGTGTGCTGGCTTCGTGTGCTAGGATACGTGCTCCCCCCCGCGCCTCGTCCGCCCCGTGGCCCCCGTCTGCCTACGCCAGCCGACCGACCGTCCCTCCCCCTTCCGCCCCGTGGCCCCTGTTTGTTCCGACCGACCGACCGACCGACCGTGCACCCCGCCCCCGTCTGCTAATTCCGACCGACCGACCGGCCGTGCCCCTCCCTGCCGCCCCGTGGCCCCCGTCCGCTTATTCCGACCGACCGACCGACCGTGCCCCCCCCCCCCCTGGCCGACCGTGCCCTCCCACCCCCCTGCTTCCCCCTCGCCCGTCTGCCCCGTGACCCCCGTCTGCATATTCCGACCGACCGACCGCCCGTGCCCCCCCTCCCCTCCGCCCCGTGGCCCCCGCCTGCTTATTCCGACCGGCCGACCTACCGCGCCTCCCCCCTCAGTCTCCCGTGGCCCCCGCCGACAACCTCCTCCCCTCCCTCTCCCCGTCGCCCCCCTGTCCGCCCCTTCCGCCCCGTGGCCCCCCCGCCTGCTTATTCCGACCGACCGACCGGCCCCCCCCCCCCGCTCCGGCCGTGCCCCTGGCCCCACCCCCGGGCCCCCACGATGGGCCCCAAAGGCCCCAGGACAGGTCAATATTGCCCCACGACCGCCCAAAAGAGCCCCAAACGGGCCCACACAAAACCACCAATAAACCCCAGAGACGCCCAATAGCACCATGGCCCTGAAGAGTCATAGACGCGCCACTAGCTCACAGTGACATAATAAGTTCTTCACGCCATAGCTCAGCGTGTCGCAGCACTCGCGCGCCTCCCTCAAACTGACACAGGTTGGCGCCACCTCCATATCCCAGTGTCCCACATCCGTGATTGTATGATCCTTGGCACGCGTGCCTCTTGTTTAGCAGCCAGTGGGTGGGATGCAACGCCTCGTTGTACGCCACGCAGCCCTTGTACAGAAGCTCCACGCAAAGACATCACCGCTGCTGTTTCAGCCACGCTGCAGTAAAGCCGGCATTCAATGAACAATGAGGGATCAACGCTCTGGTATCTTACTGCGCGCTCGACAGGAAGACTTTGTGCCCGAACCTATAGAGTCGACAGTGCGAAGATGTACACCTGCTGAAAAACAAAAGGATAATTTGAGCGAGTGGCACGCTACACACACATGCACGCAAAAGCTCCCAGGAGCCCAAGGCGAAACGAAATGGCGAAAACCTCTTGAATCAAACTCTGCTATAGATAACGGAAGCACTAGTTACCGAAAACACGTGCACTACCTCGCACAGACCCTTGCAGAACCCCTGTTGCACAACTCCCCTTGCACAACCTGTGCAGGCTTTGCTTCTTCCAGAAACATTGAAACGAGGGGGCCGAACGGTCCTACACCATCTCTGGGCGCGTGGGTGCAATGGGCTTCCGTGGCCCGTTATATGTTTGCTGTTCTGTGTTCCTGTGCGCTGTTGATGTCGTCGTGCCCCCCAGCGAACCACCCCGCGACCCACCCAAGGACCCACCCGCGACTCGCCCGCGACTCGCCCACGAACAATCCCGCGCCCGCCCCCCCTTACTCGTATCCGCAATTACGGAGTGCTACGTGTCATACCCCTCGACGTCCCAGACGACCTTGAGATCCATACCACTCCAAAGACGCGTTTGGGGCGCATGATGCTCCAATGTGGCCCCGTCGGGCACCCTCTTCGCCTCCAACATCGGCGATTGGGGCCCTCCAGAATAACGATAGGGCCCACGTTCACGTCTACCATGGAGGGAGGAAAACAATGACCATGACCAAGACTGAGCGCGGAACCGATGGTGCTGGTCTTGGTCATCGCTCACCCTGATCAGCCTCGCCCGACATTGGCCATGACCGAAATAGGCGTCGACTAAATCCCGCGACATCTTGATCATAGTCATCTTCTTTCTCCTCGGTACAAGCTGGAAGCTTCAGCACCATAAAACTCTAGATCTTGACGATTCTTGCTCAACCAAGGGTCGCCTGGACGCCTCTTATAGCCGACTTACGGGCTCGTCTGCTGCAGTCTCACAATCCTCATCACGCAGCGTTGTAAACGCGCTAAAGGTCGATGTGTGAACGATTCTGGGCCTAATCTGAATTCCAGAACCGAGCCCCAATCTGCCGCCAATGCCACCCTGTTTCCATGGGAGTCGCACGGAGCCCGGGCCCAACAAGGGGATGCTTACGCAAGGGCGGTGCGGAAGCTCGCCTATGCCGCCTCGAGCCGTTCTTGGCTCCTTTGTAAACTCTTCTCGGGGCCCTCTTCGGCCCTTGCTGTTGCCCTCTGGGCGGTTGTCGGGCCGCTTTGCGTGCCTCCTGCTGCGGATAGGGAGCAATGGTCCAGACAGTCGGTGTCAATGTCGCTGATCCGTTGGTAGTGACGACGGGCATTGAAAAAAAACACCTGCGGTGGGAATTTTCCCTATTATCGGAATATGTACATCTTTCGGCGAGAACTTCAGTGGGCAGACGGTGACTGCGAAGCGTCTCGAATCAAGCTCATCCCCTCAATCGCCCCTAAAACATTGCCCTCACGTAGACAGTCACCACTTTCCCGCACTGCATATATTCCCGACCGCTCCTGGCTTGAAACTGTGCCCTTGCGGTCGCAGAGCTTATTCTCCGGCCCTGTTCCCGACTTCTCTGGGTTGTGAACAGCGACCCGGCGGTCCCTGGCTTCCCTCGCCGGCTCAACTCCTGACTTGTCCGGGCCAGGTCCTCTGCCCCAGCGGCTCCCTCCGTCGGCCCCGCGTCCCAGAGCAGCGTTCCCGCCGAAGGGGCCTCGCAACGGGGCGCCCCGCGCCTCCCCGCGGCGGGGGCGCCCCGTTGGAGAACAGCGTTTTAGACTTCCGGTGCTCAAACAAAGCTCTCTGGAAGAAGGCCCGGGGCCCTCGTCGCGGAGCACCCGGGGCGGGGGCGGCCTGCCGCAGGCGCCCCGCCGCTTGCCCGCCGTGCCCGCGGCCGGGGGAGGCGCGGGGCGCACCCCTTCGCTGGCCCCGCTCCCCGCCGCCCCTGCCTCGGCCCCCCGGCCGCTGCCCAGGTCCGGCGCCGGCCCTCCCCCCCCCCGCCGGCCCTGCTGCAGACGGAGGTCGGGCACGCCTCCCTGCGGGCGGAGGTTCGGACGAAGGGTCAAAGACGAGGCCCCAGAGAGGTTCAGAAGTAGCCGACACGTGCGCAACAGATCGTCCCCCGGACTGTGTTTCAACGGCTCTTGTGTCGGGCGTGTCCCCCTACAAAGGGGATTTTCGCCCTGGAGTCTTCCTCCTGCAGAGGGGCAGGCCCGGCTTCACTGCAGACTGCTCCCGGCTGGGCGGGCGGCACGCCGCGCGCGCGCGCAGAGAGCGGCAGCGGCAGCAGAGCGCCCGGGCCTGGAGCGCCGCAGGCAGCGAGCCAGGCGCGGTCGCAGGCATCGGGGGTGCCTGGCACCGCTGGCCCTTCGCATCCTCCTTTTCCTCCTCCTCCTCCTCCTCCTCCTCCTCCTCCTCCTCCTCCTCCTCCTCCTCCTCCTCCTCCTCCTCCTCCTCCCTCTTATGATCCAGTGCCCTCACCGTATGCCGTGTTTTCTCTGGCAGGTCCAAAGGGGACGACGGCGCGCCCGGCGACGCCGCGTTCCACCGCGCTCCGGGGCGGGAGCATCTGGCCGATGGATCGGCGATACATGGCCGATGGATCGGCGATAGGCCCCCGACTGCAAATCCGCACGATCCGGATCGGGGTGGGCTGTCGAGCCGCTATCGGCGATGAATGGGCGATCGGGGGCCGATGCATCCCCTCTGAGCATACGTCCCCACTGATGTTGCCCCCGATCCTCCCTCCTCCCTCACCCCCTCCAGAACTCTCCTTCCTCCTGTGTCCATCGCCGCCGTCGCGGCCAGATCGACTGCCCTGACTGGGACGCACAAAGACATCCTGGTACAAGATATCCTCCTTGGAGGCGCGCGTCCGACCCGAACATATGGTGCACCCATCTTGTAATGGATCGCTCCCCGAGCGGCGTGGCCTGAAAGCGCGCGCCACGACGCATATATACTACAAGATCTCTTGGTGCGCGCGTCGCCGGGGGGGAGCGCCCGGCGCACCCTCGGCAGGGCGCCTCGAGTCTCTGCCGCGGGCGCAGCCCGCGCGCTCCAGAGAGACTACGAGATCACTCCTCCCGAGCCTCGGGGGGGGAGGCTCGCCCCCTCCCCCAGCTGAGCAGGGACCGACCGCCCCGGCATTCCTGTAGTCCTACCGCGAGATGTTCTCCGGACCCAAACATGTTCGAAGAGCAAAAGCGATGCTCTTAGAACATGAGCCCGAGGTGTGAAACCAAGACAAATATCAGCCAGACATGTTCTGAGAGCCTGTCGTGGAGACCACAAGAAGGTTCTTAGAACTTTGCCTGGCAGGGCTATAGGCGAGCCAGGACGTCGGGGATGGACAGACCCCCCTTTAGTAAAACGTGGTTTAGTGAAAACGACCTGAGGCCCAAGCCTGGCGGGCGCAAGCCTGGAAAATAACGACCAGGGCGCCCTCTCGAGAACCGAAAACGGACAATTCACTAATCGACGTGTCACTGTTGGGGGTTCTGTCCACCCCCGAGGACGCCTCGCCACTGCTTGACCCAAGGAGGCTCCCGCGCCCTGCCGGGGCTCCCCCTCCCCGGGGAGACCCCCCGGCCTTTCGCGGCAACGGGCTGCTCTCGGAGAGCGCCCGCAGTCCGCAGAGGCCTCGCCGCACGGCCCGCCACCGCAGGAGGCACCAGCAAAACGACGCGAGGATCGGGACAAAATCGGATCGGGATTTAACTCGAAATCTCTGAGGGCCGGCGGGTTTGGAGGATGTATTGGGCGCTGCGGCCGCTCCAGAGCGTTCCGGAACGCTCTGAGAGCGCTCCGGAACGCTCTGGAGCGATTTACCCCGATCCTAGCCCCGTTTTAACCAGCCACCCGAGACGTCCTCTTGGCGGCGCGCAGAGAGGGGTCGGGGGAGGGGGGAGGGCTTCTTAGAAGGAGGCTGCTTCTCAGAAGGCGCCGGCCTCATATCTACAGAGTCAGGCCCGCACCCTCTAGGAGGCAGGGGTGCTTCCAAGAAGCACTCCACCCTCCCCCTACCCCCCTTCTGCGCGTGGCCGGTCCTCGGACAACGACCCGAGCCCCAGAAGACCGCGCGGTGGCCACACGGTGTGGTCGCCGCACCGCCTGGGGATCCCCGACAAGCGATGCCGGGGCCTGCGCTTCCGCGGGACGGGTGATGATTAGAAATATAAAGGGGCCCATGGCCCTTTGGGGGAAGACCCTGGTTAGGGGGGCCACAACCATCAGGGATAGGGGCTCTTTCCTGGACGTGTATCGAACCAAACCACCCAGGTGTATGGTCCCTAGTGCCAAGACGGGGACATCAGTGAGGCTGCGTCTTCATCGTGCTATTCGGGATAAGGGGCTTCTATCCTCGACGAGGTGACAAGCCGAGTGAAGCCGCACGCTTCTGTGAGATCGGCGTCGCCCAGAGGAAGCCAAAGCCGGTGCTCCTCGTGTGGCAGGCGGCTCGAGACGAGCGCGTGGGGTCGGCGCGCGGACGACGCGCGGCGGGGACGTGCTCGCTGCGGGCAGCTGCCGCTACACTCTGAAGCCCGCTGTGCGGCAGGTAGCCCTGGAGAGGAGGCGCCCCCAGCAGGCGAACAGCAGCACGTCTACAGCGGAGCGCGTGGAGGACGGGAGCGCAGGGCGGGAGAATCTCGGGACCCTTTCGGACACCCCGGACGTGCCGCTTGTGGAGCGGACTCCTAACGAGAAGGGCACCGCACACAGTGGCACCCAGGCCAGCGGCCCCATCGACTCGGAGACGACCAAGGTCCAGGACAAGCGCTGGAAGCAGGACAGCATCGAGGGGCGGACCCAAAAGGTCCACGGAAAGGCTGCGGATCCCGCCGCCTCCACCACTCTTTCCTCTCGACCACCCTCCCTGACGCGCGGAGCGCGCCAAGGGCGGCGCCGGAGGCGCCGCCGGGAGGGGGGGCCCAGCGCATATCCAAGAAATCCACGCGAGGCTCCGAAATGTTATGCTTATGCAACGCTTTGCTCCTCGATCTGTACTCTGGGTTTCTTGATAAGCGTGGGGGGTACCCTCCCGACGGGGGTCAACCTCGCCTCGTCGTCGCGCCGCGACGGGGGTCGGAGCGCCTTCGGCGCGCGGTGGCTGCCCGCGACGGGGGTAATGCCCCCCGACGCTCATTAAGAAACGCGGAGTATCCAAAAGTCCCCGTCCGTGTGCAGCGCTGTGCCGCCAGGGCCGCCGAGGGCACGAGCCACCATCACGATATGATGCTTCCAGCCTCGACCACTGCAAATATCACCGCAGCCATGCTGCGCCGCCGCGTGAGACACAGGAGCGGACGGATCCTTGAATTTGAAATATGTCCCAGATGTGAGAAAAATGTTCCGACAATGTTTGAAACAAGTGCTTTGCATGGTGAAGACAATGTCTAAACATGTCTTAGACATCTGGCACTTACTTGGCAACATGCTTCCTCTCCATTGGAGCGCGTTTCTTCATTTTCGGCGATGATGGGCATTATTGGGGGGGGAGGAACCAGAGGGGAGGTATAATGTAACGCCTCCCCCCCGCCGTGCGCACGGCGGCAGCGCCCAGAGCGTACTGGGGGGTGTAGGGGAGGGGCGTTACGTTATAGCTGGGGGGATGGGGGGGGGGGGCCGGGGGCAATGATGCCCATTATGCCCCAAGCAATCAAGAAACACGCTCTTGATTGTCGTCCACAACGTTAGATCTATCTCTCGGCGCCGCGCGCTGTCTCCAACAGATAACCATGGTACTGGTACTGGGCCGCTGGGAGAGGCATCCCTTTCCCACCGGGGGGAGGGGAGCCCTCGGGAGGGATGGGGGGGAGGGGAGGGCGGGGAAGGGAGCCCTGGGGAGGGAGGGGGAGGGGGAGGGAGGGGGAGGGGAGCCCTGGGAGGGAGCCCCAGGGAGGGGGAGGGAGCCCCATAGGGAGGGAGGGGGAGGGGAGCCCCGAGAAGGGAGCCCCAGGGAGGGAGGGGGGAGGGGGAGGGCGCGCCGCGGGCAGCAGCGGCGCCCCCGGGCAGTACACGCCCGCGCCGAAGCCGTCGGCGAAGCCGGGGCTGCCCTGGCGCCCCGCCGGCCAGCAGACGCGCGAGCCGCGCGCCCTCCGCCCGCTGCTGCTGCTGCTGCTGCTGCTGCTGCTGCTGCTGCTGCTGCTGCTGCTTTCCTCCTCCGCTGCTCATCTCCTCATCTCGAGTTTTCCACCTTTCCTCCTCCTCCTCCTCCTCGTCGTCTTCGTCGTCTTCGGCATCATCATCATCATCATCATCATCATCATCATCATCATCATCATCATCATCATCATCATCATCATCATCATCATCAGCAGCAGCAGCAGCATCATCATCATGAATCATCATCATCATCATCATCATCATCATCATCATCAGCAGCAGCAGCAGCAGTAGCAGAAGCAGCACCAGAAGCACACTCACCATCACCATCACCATCACAATCACCATCATCATGCACATCATGACCATCATGCTCATCATGCTCATCATGAGAATCATCATCATCACCACCATCATCGTCATCATAATTCGCCGGCCCAACGGGCCAGAGGCGTGCTAAGATCTCCGGTAACTGGTTAGCAATATTTCTAGTTCGCGTGCGCGGGGCGGCCCCTGGGGGTCTCCCGGCGAAAAGTATCCCGACCGCAGCCCGAGCAGGTCTACTCAGAGATGGTTTTGAGGGCCTTTTTTCGACACCCCTCACGAGGATCGTGGCCTCCGAGGGGGGCCAACTCAACTACCCCGCCCCAAGGCCCCCAAGAGCCCCCCAAGAGGCCCAAGGGGGCCCCAAGACGCCGCCAAGGAGCCCCAAGAGACCCCCAAGAGGCCCCCAAGAGGCCCCTAGGAGACCCCAAAGAGGCCCCCAAGAGGCTTCCAAAAGGCCCCATAGAGCGCTCGAGGGCCGGCGGAATGAGCCAAACGATTAAATAATCATCATCATCATCATCATCATCATCATCATCATCATCATCATCATCATCAGCAGCAGCAGCAGCAGCATGATCCTCATCAGCAGCAGCATCATCATCAGCCACAGCATCAGCATCTGCATTATTATTATCAGCATAATGTTCATACCATTTAATCTTGATCACCATCGTCATCATCAGCATCATCATCGTCATCATCATCATCGTCATCATCAGCATCATTACAGTCGGACCCAGGGCAGAAGAACATCCCTCAAGAACATCAGACCCTCCGTCGCCCAAAACAAGCAGAACATCCAAGGGTACCCTCCCCAGGATGCACAAGAACATCCAACCAGTACGAAATTCACGAGTGTACCCTCCCCGAAAGGACCTCGATCTTATACCTCGGTCCGACTATACCTCCTAGCGTGGCCGCCGGGGGGACGAGCCCAAGATGGACGAACGCGAGCAGGGACGGAGTCAGACCGCTCGGGCACCCTCTCTGTGATCATCATTGTCGGCATCTGCGTTTGCATCATCATCATCATCATCATCATCATCATCATCATCATCATCATCATCAGCAGCAGCATCAGCAGCAGCAGCAGCATCGTCACCATCATCAGTAACATCCTCATCATCATACTCACGCTAATCCTCATGCTCATCTTCATCCTCCTCCTCATCACCATCATCAACATCATCACCATCCCCAAACACGCACTGTTTCAAAGTGTAGGTCTCATCATAGCGCAGCGCACATTGGCCTTTTATGTGAAAACAGTTTTGCAAATGGATGTCGGTACCTGGTTCAGAATTTGATCATGGCCTAAGCGCCGCGCGCTTCGTGTTACAAATCTAAGGAAATTGCAAGGCATCGTCTCAAACGTGCAGCTCGAGCAGCCAAAACTGCAGCACCCACTAACAAATACAGCGATGAAAAAATGCAGCGCAAAAAAACAATGTTTCTGGTCACCGTCGGCGGAATCCAAATCTCAAGCTCGAACAGCCAAAGTGCACTATTAAAAACTCCAGCGAAGAACACTGGCACGCAGAAACAACAACTCTACAAAACAGTCGCTTGTGTGGTGACCTTCGGGGCCAGGGGCTTCACATCCTCCCTGAACCTCTCCAAACCACTCCCGTCTCAAACGCCGAATCCTAATCTCAAGCTCGAGCGGCCAACGTGCACGTTTTGAGCTGGCCTTGTCTCTGCCTCGCGGTCCGTAGTGCGCTGCGCGGCCAAGAGCTTCACATGATACCAGCGCGTGCGCCGACCGAAACAATAAAAAAAAAGACCGGCAAGGAAAGCAAGGGCGGGAACTTCGGGAGCGGCCGAGAGGGGGGTGTCCAAGAGGGGGGGGGGTGCAAGTCACGACCTGCGGCATGTGCGCGGCCCAGCGGGGGGGCCAGGGACGCAATGAAACGAGAAGAGGCGCCAGGAGATCTGCGGAATGTCATGGCCCCAGCCACGATATCCACCCCCCCTAGCCATCACCCCCCTCTTTGCCGCCCCCGAGAACTCCTGGTCGGCCGGGCCTGGGCCGGGACCCCCGTTCGCATCCCAGATGGTCCGCTACCGAAAAATTCCGGTAGCGCTCCGCAGAGATCGGTCGCTACCGAAATACCGAAATGTAGCGCCCAGTACCGGTATCAGAGCGTTCTGAACTCCGCTATTTCCACGCCCTCAAACGAAGATCCGGTCGCTATACCGAAATTCGGGGTGCGTCGAAATCGCTACCGCAAATTTCCGGTACCAGACCATCTGGGTGGTCATCACCCCCCCCTTTGCCGCCCCCGAGCACTCCCGGTCGGCCGGGCCTGGGCCGGGACCCCCCGCTCGCACGAGACCTGCCGCGCCCGCGCCGGCGGGCGCGAACGCGCGGCTTTGATAATTACAGAGCCGACGCGCCGCGCCGGAGCGCTCCGGAGCGACACCGGAGCGCTCGACGGAGCGGGCGGAGGATCGCGGGGCGGCCGCGGAGGAAGAGGGAGGAAGCAGGAGGGGGGGAAAAAAAAAAAAAAAAAAAAAAAAAAAAAAAGGCACAATTCATCGTCGATTCCCCCGAAAGTATGGGAACATATGGGGGAAGTGTGGGGGGGGGGGAAGACGAGGACCCCCAAGATAGGGGGAAATGTGTGGGGGATAGTTTAAAATGTGTGTAGTCATTCGTGTGTCCTGGGGCCCCTTCAAGGGACTGCCGCCGTAGAAAAAGAAAAAACGCGATAAGAATAAACTACTGGCGCTCCGCGTGGGCTTCTTGGATCTGCGCCAGGGGCGGCGCCGGAGGCGCCGCCAGGGGGTCCAAGGCGCCAATCCAAGAACTCTGCGCGGAACGTCGAAAGTTTATGTTTATAGCGTTAACTTTCTTCGACGCCGAGAATTGGCGGACGTCGACCCCCCTTCCGCCAGACACCCCTCCGCGAAGTCAACCCGGGGGCCAGGCCTGGCGGGAGCAGACACGCGAGAATGGCGGCTGCACCTTCTCGGGGCCCCCCAGGCGGATCCGCTAGGAGCGACTGTGGGGAGCAAAACTATACCGATGCCGCTGCTTCCTGGACCTCCGCCCCCGTGTCCACCATCCCCCTCCCTCCTAAGACGAAGCCAGGACGAGGATTAAGTCGACTGAAGATAGATCGAGACTCTCCGAGATCCGGCGGCTCTGGAGGATCTCTCGGGCGCCGCGGCCCTCTCGGGGCGTCCCGGAACGCTCTGCCGGAAGGCTCCGAGAACGGACCTGGCCTCGTCCTGGCCTCAGGTCGGGCATGGAAAAGAAAAAGAGTCGAAGCATACCTCCCCCCCCCAAAAAAAAACTCACAAGAATGCAAGAGGATCGCCCCCGGACGACTTTTTGCCCATCTTTGCCGGCCCAGGGGCTCGGCGGGCAGAGCCCCGCCGGGCGACCGACCGGGAGGCCTGCGGAGCACGGGCGGGGTCGGGGCCCCCTGGGCTGGGACACTGCTGGCCTCAGTTAGGTCGGGCATGTCCCCCTGCCCTGACCTTCCAGGAGGGCTAGAAGGTAGCACGCGACTCAAAAACCTATCCCAGAGCTATTCTGCGCCTTGGCTTTAAGGCTGTTTCCTTTCGTTTTCAGGTTTTTAGGCCTCCCGTTCTAAAACATAGCTCTCTGGAAGGTCAGGGTACAGGCGGATGCTGGGCGACAGAATCAACAATATGCAACAAATATCTCACAAGATGTGCTTCCCCAAGCAGAGCTTGCCTCTGTAGGGGTCCTCGCGGATTCAGATGGTTAGGTCAAGTTTGTCACCGAGTTTCGCTGCACGCCCTGGTGCCCGGGTGCCTGGGGGTGCCCGGGTGCCCAGGGGTGCTCGGGGGTGCCCGGGTGCCCGGGGGGGCCCTATAGCCCTATAGCCCTATAGCCCAATAGCCCTCTAGCCCTACAGCTCTATATAGCCTTATAGCCCTGTAGCCCTATAGCTCAATAGCCCTATAGCTCTATAGCCGTGTAGCCCTATAGCTCTATAGCCCTATACCCCTATACCCTATAGCCCAATATCCCTATAGCCCTGTAGCTCTATTACCCTATAGCCCTATAGCCCACATAGCCCTATAGTCCTACAACCCTAACAAGATTATGAGTGTTTTTTTTCTCCGGTGCCATGAATATGCACTCAAAATCCTCCCCAGACTATTTGGGGGGACTATTTTCGAATATTCCTCCTGCTCGGAGACACTGCTCGGGGGGTGCCCAAGAGGGGTGTGCAAATCATGGGCCGAGGCATGTGCGCGGACCAGGGGGGGCAGGGAACGCATTGAAATAAGAAGACGGGCTATGAAATCTGGGAAGGTATCGTGGCCCCCGCCATGATATCCACATCCCCCTAGTCGTCACCCCCCTCTTGGCCGCCCCCGAACTGCTGGCCAGGACTCTGCGAGATGTCCCCCGGAGAGAACTGGTTGCGGCAGATTCGTGTCGTGCCGACACCGGCGCTGGTTCCCGACACCGCGGAGGGCTTTCCACCTTCAGCGCCTGGCCGTTCCCGAAACGACGGATTGCTCCACGTCGACCGATTCTCGGCGGCGGCGATAGGGGCGAATAGCCCAGGGGCGGGCATTAGACGTATTCGCCTGGAGCCTTTTCGAAGACATAGTTCATCGGCGCACCCGAATACTCCAGATTTCGTAATAAAAGGGAGGGGGTCTGGACCCTCCAAGACAAGCCATTTCAGACCTCCCCCGTGGGAGAACCCTCCAAAACATCGCCCCCAGACCCCCCAGGCCCTCCAAGATAGCCTGGAAGAGACCCCCCCCGAAACGAGACCCCCCTCCCTCTATTACGAAATCTGGAGTATTGTTGCTCTACCCTGGGCCATTCGCCCCCATCGTCGCCTCCGAAAGCGTCGGATCGCTCCACGTCGGCCGGTTCTGCGTCGCCGGCGGCGCTCCACGTCGAGCGCCCGCGGCGGGGCCGCCGCCAGGTCGACACGGCGCGAGAGCCTTCCGCACAGTGCGAAGGAGGTGCCGGGCCACGGCCGCAGCGCTCCTTTGGCGCGGCAGCGTCCCGGCCCGAGGTCGGGCGTGTCCCCCTGCATGGGGAGGCGCGCCCGACCCGAGGCCGAACGATCGGAACTGCTCCAAAAGTGTTCGGAACGAACCGTCCCCGGACTGTCTCTGGACTACTTTTGAAGACTCCCCCTGTAGAGGGACGCGCCCGACTTTTTTTTCTGGCCCATATAGATCAAACGGACAATGCTCGTTGAGGGGGCCCCGGCCCCGAGCAGGACCCGCCCCGCCGGGCGGTGGCCCGGCAGCGCGGGCCCTCAGGGGCGCGCCCTCTCCGATGGCTCGACCACTCGACCACTTCCCTCGGGCGCCGCGGGGCAAACCTTCTTTGTTGTTTCTCGCTGAAGAAGAAGAAGAAGAAGAAAAACAGTATCAACATAAACTTTTGGCGCTCCGCGCGGACTTCTTGGATCGGCACCAGACTGGGGCCCAGCGCGGATCCCAGGAATCCGCGCGGAGCGCCCAGAGTGTACATATGCTTATGCCGTTTTTTCTCCTTCGGCTCGTGCGATCGAACAACCCAGTCTCATGTGCAGTGCAGGCTAACAGTGTCTACTACAGGCTGCTGAGAGACACTTTTTTTCAAGGCAACCCTGTGCCAGAATGGTAGCGGTGTCGAGACCCTTTCCTCCTCGGACCATCCCCCTCCCCTCCACGCCGCACTCAGAGACCTCCTACATGGGCTCCGAGTAGATATGGTCGGAGGATCGCGCCGCATCGCCGATGCATCGGCGCCGTCGGCGTGGAGAGAGTCGGGCTCCACATCGAGTCGCATCGGGGATGCATCGGCGATGCAGCGCGTTCCTCCGACCCCATCTGCTATATGACCTCTTCTCAGAGCCTAGAGGCAAGGGTAGCGGTGCCCCCAGACCGTAGACGTCATGACTTGGTTCCTGACGTGGACCACCAGTGGTCTCGACCTATTCCCCTGGATCGGCTTTTCATCCTGAGTCGTTTCCTGACGGCCCCGAGGCCCGGTAAGGGCCCTGGAGAGCTGAAAAGAATGAGCTCGGACCATCCCGGCCCGGGCGACACGCTGTGCCCTGCAAGCGGACAGCGTGTCGCTCCGCTCCGCGGTCGCGGGCGGCTCCAGGGAGCTCGGGACATTGACGCCTGGGGGCTGGGAAGAGCAAAGCGTATCGCGCTGAAGCGTGGTGGGCCAGAACCGGCGGAGCGACACGTCGTCCACATCCAAAAAACGCCCGACCAGACCATGACCCCATCCGGGAGGCCCGGAGGGGCAAGAGCAGCGGTGTCCGTACCTTTCCCACCTCAGACCAACTCCCTCCCCTCCACGCCGCACCGCTCAAAACCAGCCTCGAACCTATCCCTATCCCTAAAGATCGGCAAGCCCAAGGCGATGGCAGTCTTAGGGATGTGCCCTCAGAGAATGAGGGCATCCTTAAGATCGGCACCGAGGTACAGTCAAAACTGATCGTGAAGGAAGCTCGACTTTCCGAGGACACCATTGCATCATTGCCTCGTCGGTCATCTCCAGCCCATCCTCAACCACTTTCGGTGGCCAGCCACGCTCGAAAAGATTCGCAAGGTGATGCCAAACATAGGCTTGCGGCGCGCAGAGGTGGGGTGGGGAGAAGCACCCCTGCTTCTCAGAAGGCGCGGGCCTTACCTGCACATGGAGGGCTGGCACCTTCTAAGAAGCAGCCTCCTTCTAAGAAGCAGATCCCCCCCTCACCCATACCCCCTCTGCGCGCCGCCAAACGGCCGATGTCGGAAACCCTGGACCCAAAAGCGTTGTCATCTCTTGGGGGCGCATCTTTTACTTCCGCGGCTTTCCGCCGAGCTTCCGCCGGCTTTCGCCGGCCGAGGGCGGCCTCGTTTTACTTCCGCCGCCCTTCCGCCGAGGAAGGGATGGCAGCTCCTTCGACCCTGGAAGGTAAGGCCCTTCCTGGAACGCCACAAGCAGGGACACAGATACGATGCGCTTCGAGCTGGTGAGCGCAAGGGCCCCCCCGGCGGCGCCAGGCCGAGACCGGCCGCATACGCCATCGGGTCGAGGAACGGCGGCTGCAGCGGGGAGACCGGGACCCTGGCCGAGGCATCAGCGAGGGGAGCCCCGGACACCTGCGGGGAGTGCGAGCGGAGAGGTCCTCCTCCTCCTCCTCCTCCTCCTCCTCCTCCTCCTCCTCCTCCTCATCCTCCTCCTCCTCCTCCTCCTCCTCCTCCTCCTCCTCCTCCTCCTCCTCCTCCTCATCCTCTCTCCTCGTACTCCTCCTCCTCCTCCTCCTGCTCCTCCTGCTCCTCCCTGCTCCTCCTGCTCCTCCTGCTCCTCCTCCTCCTCCTCCTCCTCATCCTCCTCTCCCCCTCCTCCGCCTCCTCCTCCTCCTCCCTCCACAATTACTCAATATGAATACTACTCTCCCTCTTCCCCTGATGACGGTTTGAAAGTGTCCGACCCCCCCCCGCGTATTGTTTTTTACACACAGGTTTCCCCGGAGTTGGATTTTCGCCTGCATTTTTTTCAAAATGCTGCTCTCGCTGAGGCGCCGGCCTCATTTTCGGGCCCCGCTCGTTCCGAATCGTGCTCCCGCTGCAGCGCTGGCCTCATTTCCGTGCTTCCGCTCGTTCCGAATCGTGCTCCCGCTGCAGCGCTGGCCTCATTTCCGCGCTTCCGCTCGTTTCGACTCGTGCTCCCGCTGCAGCGCTGGCGTCATTTCCCGTGCCATGCCACGGCATGCAATGCAATGCTAGGTTGATACTACGCTTTGCGGTGCTCTTCTACGCCATGCCATGCCGTGCTCTACAATGCATCGCGTACCCTTTCGGGATCATTGCCCTGCTCGACATCCGACTGTGCGAGTAGAGAGGGGATCTACGCCATGGTAAGGGATGGGAGGGCGGGGTAGGATGTCAGATATGACGCGAGCGCACAGAGCTTGCCCCTCCTCCCACCTCCCCCCATCCCTCCCTCCTCTTCCTCCTCCTCCTTTTCTTCTTCTTCTTCTTCTTATTATTATTCTTCTTATTCCCCCTCCTCCTCCTCCTCCTCCTCCTCCTCCTCCTCCTCCGCCGCCGCCGCCGCCGCCGCCACCTCCTCCCTCCCTCCCTCCCTCCCCCTCCCTCCTCCTCCTCCTCCTCCTCCTCCTCCTCCTCCTCCTCCTCCTCCTCCTCCTCCTCCTCCTCCTCCTCCTCCTCCTCCTCCTCCTCCTAAGAGCGGGACGACGTGGCCTCCAGTTCCTGCCTCGTCCGCGCCGCCTTGGCCTCCAGGGCCTGCGCCGCGAGGGCCTTGCGGCGACGCTCGGGCGGCGGCCAGCTCGAGAGGAGGAGGAGGAGGAGGAGGAGGAGGAGGAGGAGGAGGAGGAGGAGGCGGAGGAGGAGGAGGAGGAGGAGGAGGAGGAGGAGGAGGAGGGGGAGGAGGAGGAGGAGGAGGAGGAGGAGGAGGAGGGGGAGGAGGAGGAGGAGGAGAAGCTCGAAGAGGAGAAGCTCGAGGAGGAGGAGGAGGAGGAGGACAAGACAAGACATGAATCGGACCTAACGTGTCGTCACTGACTAGGCTGTTACACTACCTCAGCAGAGTGTACTATGTCATGTCAGCCTGGTTCTGGGTCTATCGAGGGAAGCCCCTTCACTCGCGCAGGTGCGCACGCGTCAAGAAACGCACCAGCCCTGCGGGCATGCCCACTGCCGCGCACTGGCGGGCTGGTTGCCTGCGGGCACTCGGGACATGACAATCATTAAGCAGCGCTCTGAATCCCACCCGCTGCCGGGGATTTCTGAAGGGGGCCCGTTTTTCGCTTTTGGGAGACCTACCCCAGCGGGTAATTGCAAGCTGCAAAAGAAAAGGTGTCATGGATTATTGCCTTCGCCTTTTCGATATTTGTCTTTGCCTTTCTGTGGGCGCGACTGGCCAGGGCGTGGCGTGAGAACTCTCGAGTCAAGATTCGCCTGACATGCTGGAACTGGATGGCTGGGCGCTCTATCTCCCTGCTGCCGCCAGCGCGCTGTAGCGGTCAATATCGCAAAATGTAGGCGGGACAGAGCTGGCAGACGCCCTCCCTGGACTGCTGCGCAGATATGCCTGCGCGAGTCGGAGACGCTGTGGGGGGTCCTCTTCAGGCCAATGTGGCACAAGTTCGGGCATTGGTACCGAGCCAAATCCCATGTCTTCGGATAGACGAGCTTCGTGAGCCCGCGCTGCATCGGGCCCCTGGGGGCCCCGCCCGGCTTGTGCTGGCCGCCGTCCTTGATTTCCAAGATCCACGCGTCTCGCGCGACTCTCATGTCGGGCGCGTGCAAGTCGAAGGAACAGATCAGCCGCATTTTCTCTTGGCTCTGCCTGGGTTGCTTCTTCACTGTTGCCTGGAAGTCCTTCGCGCGCGTTCCCAGCAACCCGGGCCCCCCCTGGAAGGCCGCGCCCTTCCAGAACACGACAAGGATCTGCTTGTCGCCGGGCGAGACGATGTCTGAAGCATTTTTGATCTCCGCGGCGATGATCTCGAGGTGCGGCGGGCCCAGCGATGCGAGGCCTGCGTTGGAGTCGCTGGCGTGCTGCTCCTTCAGCTTCTGCGCGTCCTCGTTGCCCTGCTTGCCCGCCTGGGTCGAGAAGACCGCCATGGGCTTGTCTGCGTTGAGCCCCCAGCACTCGCATGCGCCGCTCGTAGTTCAGTGCGAGCTTGGTCGTCGTGACCGCGATCTCCTCGAGGCGCTCGTAGTCCTGGTCGCGGCCCGGGCCTGGCCCTTGCCCTTGGGCTTGTTATCCTTGGCCGCTGGGGCCCCCTTCCGTGCCCGCCGCGAGGGGGCGCTTGCTCGCCCGCCTGGGCATCTCCTGGAAGTCCTGCTGCTCCACCGCCATCTCGGTCTGTCCTGGGCCCGCCGCCTGCGAAACTCCTCCGGGCATGGCGCAGATCCCCCTCGCGTCGGGCTGGCTCTGCTGTCGGTCGGGCGCGAGGGCCCGTCGGGGAGGCCGGCTGCAGAATACTTCTGAGGAGCTGACTGCGGAGGTGCTCGTGGAGCTGTTGTTCGTCGTTGTTGGCGTATCCACATAGCTGGCATGTCGGGGTGAAGGGCTCGATCTGTCTCATCGCGCGCGTTCTGTCTGCAGGGCATCGCCCTGCAAGTAGCGCTCTCATCACGCGTCGACCTGTCGCGATGCTCTCTCCAAGCACAACGCCGAAGTTCATGCGCTCGTCAGTCGGCGCGGGGAGGGACGCCGCATAACTATACTTATGTTCGCTGCGCATGTGGGACATCGGCGCTTCACGCGAACAGAAGCACGCTCCGCACATCATACCCTCGGCCGGATGCAATCCCTCCTCATACACACACGTCATCAACACTTCGGACCCCGCCGTCGTCGGTGCCACGTCCACAACCTAGCACTTCCAAGGGGCACTCTCGGACAGCATCCTCTGCTACATCTGCTGCTGCTGCTGCTCGGGCCCCTGGCGTGGGAATCCCGGGGGTGGGGTAGTGCGGGCTCGGCGGGCCTGTCGGAGCTCCTTGAGCTCAAGGACTCTGCGCGCTTCCTACAAGTCGGGAACGAAAACAATAGTAGGACGGATGTCCAGGTCCACTTGCGAGCAAACATGTCCGTGCGACACGCCTCCTCGAAGTCCTTGAATATTATGTTAGCCCATTGCTTACACCGCGGGTGCAGCGCGCCGTCGTCACAAACCGTCGGTTCGGATTCCAAGGCATGTTGCCCAAATGTGGCTGCACGTACTTGCTGGCGTCGCATGGGGTTCCGCGGTATTTTTTGGATCAGCGCAAGTCGCCGTACGATCGCTTCCATCTGTAGAGGCAATATGCGCCACTGACGTAGTGCCCCCTTTGCCGGCCCCCGCGCCTGGCGCAGCAGAGGACGGGAGGGAGGGGGGCGGCGTTGGTTTGAGCCGGGCGGGCGCGGGCGGGCGTCGTCGTCGTTCGTTCGTCGTCGTCGCGCGCGCGCGCCTCTCTCCCTTGTCTCTACTTGTTCTTTCCCTTCTCTACTTTCACAACTAGAAAGACTCCAAACCAGCCCGTCGCGCTGGTGGGTGATGGCTTCACCGTGCATGGCCCTGCGAGCTGGTCCCGCCGCCGTCATCGTCAGAGCCCGCCCTTCGGCTCTGGTTGGCAGGCAGCCCTCGACGCATCCGAGCCCTGCATTTACCACCTTGCGTCGCAGCACCGATCTTTTCCACCTGAAGGGCCTCTCCGCCCTGCACCAGAATCCCCAGATTTCCCTGCACGCCCGAATCACAGCATGTATGCGCTGTGGTTGGAGGAGGAGGAGGAGGAGGAGGAGGAGGAGGAGGACGAGGAGGAGGAGGAGCAGGAGGAGGCCGAGGCTCGGGGGCCGCGGCTCGAGGCTCGGGGATAGGAGCCTCGGGGCTCGAGGCTCGAGGCGCGAGGCTCGAGGGCCGCGGGCCTCGGCCACGTGCGGGCGGCGGCCCGACGGCCTGGCCGCCCCCTGCGGCCGCTGCGGGTGCCCGCCCGCGGCGGGGCCCCGCTGCGGCGGGGCCGCCTGGGGCGCCGGGGCCTCGCCGCGAAAGACGGCGACGACGCCGACGCCGACGGCGACGACGTCCACGCCGACGCCGACGACGACGACGGCGACGACGCCGACGACGACGACGACGGCGACGGCGACGACGCCGACGACGACGGCGGCGACGGCGCCGACGACGGCGGCGGCGCCGACGCCGACGACGACGACGACGGCGCCGACGCCGACGACGACGACGACGGCGACGACGCCGACGGCGACGACGACGGCGACGACGCCGACGACGCCGACGCCGACGACGACGACGACGCCGACGCCGACGACGACGCCGACGCCGACGACGACGACGACGGCGGCGGCGGCGACGACGACGACGGCGGCGGCGGCGGCGGCGGCCACGGCGGGGACGGCGACGAAGGGAATTCCCGTCGTGCAGAACTCCCGGCGGAAGGTTTCTGGCAGCGCTCGGCCCCCGAAGGGCCCCAGGGCCGTCAACAACAACAACAGCAACAGCAACAACAACAACAACAACAACAACAACAACAATTACTAGCACGTGGGGACACTCCGTTCTCACCAGTGCCAGGGTTTTCATAGGAGGCGGGCAATACCCCCACTTTGTGGGGGGGCCGGTTCAAGCTCTACCAAATTTCCAAACGACTCTTCGCCACCACCCACACCCAGCTTCCCGCCCTATGACGTTCGGACACTTCACTTCGTGGCATGCGGACGACCGTGGCTACTATTCAGGGCCCCGCGGCCGACGACGACGGCGTGCGCGCGCGAAGAAAAAACGAATGTGTCCCGCATGGTATTATTTGACAGGGATGATGGCCCTGGCAGGTGCGCAACCGTTGTTGCAGAAGTTCGAAAAAGTTGCTCGCAAAAGCCCGTTTGACAGAAATGTTTAAAAAGTGTTGGGTTTCCTACGAATCCGCAAGAGCGCGCGGGATGAAATTTTGACATTTTTTTTGGAAAACCATGGGTTTTTTTTTATGTTTTTATGTTAAAATCGCTACGAAAACTAAGCTTTTGGAAGGATTTCGTCTTGCGCGCGCGAATGTCCACTTTACCTTATTTTTTGCAAGGGATTCTTGAAATTTGATTATATTAGAACAAGAAATGTCATTTTCTATTGTTTTTTGCAAGGGAAAGCGGATTACAACAAAACAACCGGATCCTGTACACACCCTCTTTTCTGAGGCTTCCTCACGAAAATGATGAAAATGTAGCTGCGGTCTAGGCGGCGCAGGGGGGGCGCGCACCAGGGGGCCCAACAATAATTATTCTTTAGAATAAATGATGTTCAACAACAACACCAACAACAACAACAACCACAACCACAACCACAACCACAACCACAACAACAACAACAACAACAACAACAACAACAACAGCAACAACAACAACAACAGCAACAACAACAGCAGCAACAACAACAATCATTCTAAGACTGTTCGCTTTTACTTGCCCGCGTGTCATTCAAAACGAGTTCCCCACACCCTCGATACCCGCCCTGTCCGTTTTCAATCACACCTCCCTTGGGGGGATTATTTCTTTTTGCGGGGGGCGGCGGGCTTAGACAGGCGGGCGAACCTGAACGGGCGGACAATCCTTCGTGGGCGTACATGTGCCCGCCATTGGAATGTGTGTGGGCCCTGCAAACAGAGGGGGTGAATGAGGGAGAGTGGGAGGAAGGGAGGGGGAGGGACGAAGGAAGAGGGAAAACGCCAGGAGAGATGGAGCAAAGAGGGGGGCAGTTGATTAGAGGCAGAGAGAGAGAGAGAAAGAGAGAGAGAGAGAGAGAAAGAGAGAGAGAGAGAGACAGAGAGAGAGAGAGAAACAAAAAAAGAAAGAGAGAGAGAGAGAGAAAACCCCCAAACATACATATAAGAGAGGTAGAGAAAGAGAGAAAGAGAGAGAGAGAGGGGAGAGAGAGAGAGAGAGAAACAAACAAAGAAGGATGGAGGAGGCAGGGAAGGGGAGGGAGAAGGGAGGAGGGAGAGGAGGAAGAGGGGATAGGGCAGAGAGGCATAAGGATGAGAGAAGGGAGGAGGGAGAGAGAAGGGAGGGGAGGAGGGAGGAGGGAGGGAGAGGGATGAGGAGCAGGACGGTTAAAGCATGAACGTTCGAGGAGGTCCTAGGCGAAAGCGCCGTTCCTGGAGGAAGTCTCGGGCGGGAACCCACGACGGGCGGGCGATCCCCTGACGGGTGGGTCGGACGGGTGGGACATTCAAGCGGGATGCCTCACTATGGCGAGAGCGCGATTACTAAGTAAACTGTGACGGCATCCTTGGCGCAGCGTGATTCCTGAGCGTCGAAAGCGCGATTTCTGAAACAGTTGCATGGAAGTCACAAGCGAGAGCGCAATTCCTGAATAAAATGTGAAGGGCTCTCTGGCGGGAGCGGGGGTCTTGATTAAATTGGAGAGAGCGTGATCCACCGTCGCTTTACTGTGGAAAAATGCCACCCTCTTCCTCGGGAACCTGGGGTTTCCCCCCCCCCCCCGTCCGAAAATCCCCCCCTTCCCTGCTGGACCCCCCCCTCCCCTGGCAAAACCCCCCCCCTCCCCTAACCCCTCATCCCCCCCCCTCCCCCCCGAAAACTGGGGGAGGTCACTACCGGTTCGAACCCCCCCCCGCCCCCCCCTCGAAAACTGGAGGGGGGGTCACTACCGGTTCGAGCCAGCAAACGACTCCCGGTCCCTACCACCGTCCGCGCCACATCCCCAAGTGTTTGTTGTTCCCAGCACCACTGTCCTCACCAGCGCTGTCCCCACTGGTTCCACCACCGTCCCTACTGTCCCCACCAGTGCTCCCACCACTGTCGCACTGTCCCCACTGTCCCCACCACTGCTCCCACCACGGTTCCACTCTCCCCACTTTCTCCACGGCCCCAACCACTGCCCGACTATCCCCACTGTCCCCACTGTCCCACTGACTCCTCCGCTGTCCCACTGAGATGTCCCACTGTTCCCACCACTGTCCCCACTGTCCCCACCACTGTCCCCACTGTACCTCTGTCCCATTGTCCCATCGCCGTCCTCGCCACCGCCTTCACCACTGTCCCCACCACCACTGTACCCTCCACTGTCCCACTGTTTCCACCTCCCCCTGTCCCCACACCAGTGTCCCCACCACCACCGCCCACACCACTGTCCACTGTCCCCACTGTTCCCACCATTGTCCTCACCACTGTCCCCACCACTAGTCCCCACCACTGTCCCACTGTCCCCACCACTTTCCCGCTGTCCCCACTGTCCCCAACACCACCGCCCCCACCACTGTCCGCCCCCCCCCTCGGTTTTCGAGGGGGGGGGGCGGTCGAACCGGTAGTGACCCCCCCCGGCTTTCGACGGGGGGGGGGTTCGAGCCGGTAGTGACCCCCCCCCCCTTTTCATGATGAGCTGGGGGAGGGGAGGGGATCGAACCGGTAGTGACCCCCCCGGTTTTCCGCCAGCAGCGGTAGAACACGCTCTTTCTTAAATTGCGCAGAAATCTTGATTCAATTGCAAAGAAATCGCAAGCGGGAGCGCCATTCCTTAGTAAATTGCGAGGAAGTCTCAGATGGGAGCGGGGGTCCTGACTAAATTGCGAGGAAGTCACAGGCGGGAGCACCGATCTTGAGTAAACTGCGAAGTCTCAGGCGGGAGCGGGGTTCCTGAGTAAATTTGGAGGAAGTCTCAGGCGGGAACCGTTGTTGAACATAATTTTTTCTTAAGAATAATTATTGTTGGGGCCCCTGGTGCACGACCCCCCCGCCGCGCCTAGTCGGCCGCGCCTAGGCCGCAGCCTCATTTTCATCATTTTCGTGAGGAAGTCTCAGGCAAAACGGGTTGGTCCGGATCCGGTTGTGTTGTTACGATCGGTTTTCCCTTGCAAAAAAAATAAGCTAAAGTGGACATTTCTTGTTCTAACATATCCAAACTTCAAGAATCCCTTGCTAGCAAAATATATAGACCCTGATGCGTGGACATGTCCGCAGTTGCGCGCAAACGCAGTCGCTGTCCCAAAACTTTATTTTCGTAGCGATTTTAACATAAAAACATCAATAAATAACCACTTGTTTCTTATACTATAGTGAAAATAATGTCAAACATTCCATCCTCGCGTCCGCGCTCTTGCGGATTCGTAGGAAATCCAACACTTTTTTAACATTTCTGTCAAACGGGCTTTTGCGAGCAACTTTTTCGAACTTCTGCAACAACGGTTGCGCACCTGCCAGGGCCATCATCCCTGTCAAATACTACCATGCGGGATACATTCGTTTTTTCTTCGCGCGCGCACGCCGTCGTCGTCGGCCGCGGGGCCCTGAATAGTAGCCACGGTCGTCCGTGTCCGACATGCCAGAAGGTTAAGTGTCCGAACGGGTCCTAGGGCCGGGAAGCTTGGGTGTTGTTTGGTGGCGAATAGTTCCGTTTGGAAATTTGGTTATGAGCTTGAAACCGGCCGCCCCCACAAGGTGGGGGCATTGCCGCCTCCTATGAACCCTGGCAGCTTGTTAGAAACGGAAGTTCCCCCACGTGCTAAGTAGATTTGTTGAACATTATTTTTCTAAAGAATAATTATTGTTGGGCCCCCTGGTGCGCGCCCCCCCTGCGCCGCCTAGGCCGCAGCTACATTTTCATCACTTTCGTGAGGAAGCCTCAGAAAAGAGGGTGTGTACAGGATCCGGTTGTTTTGTTGTAATCCGCTTTCCCTTGCAAAATACAATAGAAAATGACATTTCTTGTTCTAATATAATCAAATTTCAAGAATCCCTTGCAAAAAATAAGGTAAAGTGGACATTCGCGCGCGCAAGACGAAATCCTTCCAAAACCTTAGTGTTCGCAGCGATTTTAACATAAAACCATCAAAAAACCAATGGTTTTTCAACAAAAAACTGTCAAAATCTCATCCCGCGCGCTCTTGCGGATTCGTAGGAAACCCAACACTTTTTAAACATTTCTGTCTAACGGGCTTTTGCGAGCAACTTTTTCGAACTTCTGCGACAACGGTTGCGCACCTGCCAGGGCCATCATCCCTGTCAAATAATACCATGCGGGACACATTCGTTTTTTCTTCGCGCGCGCACGCCGAAATCTCCAAAAACCATTGGGCTTCTTAAGATTTTTAGCACCGCGCATCATAAAATCACACGAATCGCACCGTAGGTCCTCGAAAAACACCTGCACGACTTTTCAAAATTTCCACCCGCGCGCGCTGTCCGAATCCTAAAAAAATCCAATGGTTTTCCAACATTTATGTTACATGAGCTCGCGCGAGCTACTTTCGCACGCTCTTGCAACGTGGTTCGCGCGCCTGCCAGGGGCCACAATCCCTTGCGGTTGCGCCTATGGATGCCCCTGGATGTAATTTCCGCCCAGGAGCCACTGGCAGCATTGCGCCCCATCCGTGCCATCAGGGACGGGCGTATGCCAGAAGATTACGAGCACACGAACTCGTCTCTTTAGAGCCGCGGCGGGGAAAAGACGGTGGGTGGGCGTGCAAGCGCCGTTCCCGCCCCTCCTCTCTCTTCTCTCCTTTCCTCCTTGTCCTGCTCCTCCTCCTCCTCCTCCTCCGGCGGGGGGCGTGAGGATCCGGCATCGCTCACAACCATCGTGACAACCATCGGGACAACCATCGGAACAACCATCGGGACAACCATCGGGACAATCATCGGGACAGTCATCGGGACAACGATCGGGACAAGCACAACCATCAGGACAACCATCGGGACAATCATCGGGACAACGATCGGGACAACACAACCATCAGGACAACCATCGGGACAACCATCGAGACAACCATCGGGACAACCATATCCTCTCTCTCTTGTGTATTCCCACATCCCTCAGGAATTTGCCCTAAAGATGTGATCAACTATCTTGTGAGTACGTATCATGTGTATCATATGTATCATGTACCATATTGGCAGTCAATATAGGGATCCTCAACAGATGTGTCTGTGGAAGGGCTCGTTATACTAACTTCTCTGTGTGGTTAACAATGGCTTTATAATACACACCTTCTTGCTGGGCTGTACGAACTTAGCGCTTAACCACTTCTGTCGGTGTTTCGTACTCCACTGCCAGTGTAGTAGCCACGGTCGTCCGCAGGCCACGAAGTGAAGTGTCCGAACGTCATAGGGCGGGAAGCTGGGTGTGGGTGGTGGCGAAGAGTCGTTTGGAAATGTGGTAGAGCTTGAACCGGCCCCACCACAAAGTGGGGGTATTGGCGGGCGTCGTATGAAAACCCTGGCACTGGTGAGAAACACTGAGTCGCTTCGTGGTAAAGTGATTGGTGTATTGTGTTGTTGTTGTAATCCGGGGGGCCAGGGGCACAGTTTGAGCGCCAAGACTTTCCCTGTCAAAAAACAAGGTGCGAGCGTGGAGGGGCGCACTTCGATCGAGAAAAGACAGCATGCACCGGTGAGGGGGGATCGACAATACTTATTCTTCATACATGAGAGTTCAACAATCATTCTCAGACTGTTCGTTCTTACTTGCCCGTGTGTCATTCAAAACGAGTTCCCCATACCCTCGATACCCGCCCTTTCTGTCTTCGATCACACCCCTTTGGGGGGATTCTTTCTCTTTGCGGGGGGCGGCGGGCTTAAACTGGCGGGCGAACCTGAGAGGGCGGACAATCCTTCGTGGGCGTACATGCGCCTGCCAGAGGAATTTGTGTGGGCCCAGCAAAAAGAGGTGTGGTACGAGGGAGATGTGGGATGGACGGGGGGGGAAGGGCACTAACAGGAGAGGGAATAACGCCAGAAGAGGATGGAGCGAGAGGGGGGGCGGTTTGATTATAGGCATGAGAGAGCGTAGAGATGACAGGACAGATCCAGAGAGGTAGAGAAAAGAGAGATAAGAGGGTGAGAGAAAGAACGAAGAGGGAGGGAGGTGCAGGAAGGGGAGGGAGAAGTGAGGAGGGAGAGGAGGGAGAGGGCTATGGTGGCAGAGGAGGCAACTAAGGCTGACGGAAGATAGGAGGGGAGAGTGGAGGAACGAGGAGGAGGGAGGAGGGTCATGGATTTAGGAGCAGTAAGTAAGAGCGTGTAAACGTTCGAGTGACGACACCGCGCGAAAGCGTCCGTTTCCTGAAGGAATTCTGCGGGCGGGAGGCCCACGACGGGCGGGACGATCCCCTGACGGCGGGTCGGGGGGGGGGGTGGGTACATTCAAGTGGGATGCCTGAGTATGGCGAAAGCGCGATTACTAACGAAACTGTGACGGCGTCCTTGGCGCAGCGTGATTCCTGAGCGTCGCAAGCGCGATGTTTGAAAAAGTTGCATGGAAGTCACAGGCGAGAGCGCAATTCCTGAATAAAATGTGCAGGGTTCTCTGGCGGGAGCGGGGGTCTTGATAAAATTGCGAAGAAATCTTGATTCAATTACGAAGAAATCGCAAGCGGGAGCGCCGTTCCTGAGTAAATTGTGAGGAAGTCTCAGATGGGAGCGGGGGTTCTGACTAAATTGCGAGGAAGTCACAGGCGGGAGCACCGATCCGGTGTAAATTGTGAGGACGTCTCAACTGCGGGGGTCCTGAGTACATTTGGAGGAAGTCTCAGGCGGGAGCCGTTGTTGTTGTAATCCGAGGGGGGCAGGGGCCCAGTTTGAGCACCAAGACTTTCCCTGTCGAAAAACACAGTGCGAGCGTCGAGGGGCACACTTCGATTTGGAAAAAGCAGCATGCACTGGTGATGGGGATCAGCAGTAATTCTTCTCCAGAAATGAAAGTTCAACAACCGTAACAACAACCATAACAACAACAGCAGCAACAATAACCATGGCAACAACACCAACAACAACAATACCAACAACAGCAGCAGCAACAACAACAACCATAACAACAACACCGATAATAACCATTACACCAACAACAACCATAACAACAACAACCATAATAACAGCAACAACAACACCAACAACAACCACAACCACACCCACAACCACACCCACAACCACAACAACAACACCACAAACCACAACGACAACACTCATCATCTCACGACTATGTGATCTAGGAGGCCGATTGGGCTTTCATCCGTGTCTCCCTCTCCCTCGCACCCGCCCTCTATGTCCATGAACGCACCCCCTTTGAGGGAGGTCGCTGCAGTCCAGCTCTGGGGCAAACCCCCAGGAGGGGATGGTTTGCTGACGGCAAGTGGCGGCTAGGAAGGTCAAGAGAGAACCATGATGATAATGTACGATTATCTAAAGCTGCGCCGCGGACACCCACCTGCCAATCGCAGCGTCCCATTTGGCGGCTGAATGTTGAGGGCGCGGCGCTCAAATAACTGGAGAGGAAGTCCCGGGCGAGAGCGCGATTCCTGAGAACATTGTAAGGAAATATCGAGCGGGAACAGGGCTCTGGAATAATTATTGAATATCAAACGGAAGCGGGGGTATTGAGTGAATGTCTGGGAAGTATTCGGCGGAAGCCGTTGTTGTTGTAGTTCGGCCTTCAAGGACTCACTTCCTGGAATCACGTCAAGTCTGAAGAGAGAACCTCGTTGTCATGAAAGTTTCAGCCTGCGTCGAGGCGAGAGCGCTCTGCCACTCTTCCGTCGAACCACAACAAATATTCTCGGTATCTGAATAAACAACAACAACAACAGCAGCAGCAACAACAGCAACAGCAACAGCAACAGCAACAGCAACAGCAACAGCAACAATAACAGCAAACCCAACACCAACGCCAACACCAACACCAAAACCAACAACAACAATTACAACAATAACAACAACTGCGACTACGACTACTACTACAGCAGTAGTAGCAACAACCACAACACAAACGACAGCAGTAGCAGCATCAACAACAGCAACAGCAACAGCAACAGCTGCAACAACACCAACACCAACAACACCAGCATCTACAACACCATCAACAACAACAACAATTACTACTACTACTACTACTACTACTACTACTACTACTACTACTACTAGTACTAATACTAGTACTACTACTACTACTACTACTACTACTACTACTACTACTACTACTACTACTACTACTACTAACTACCAGTACT
>CAUYUJ010017399.1:220345-237360 GCA_963575745.1 Prorocentrum cordatum | reverse complement strand
GTAGTAGTAGTAGTAGTAGTAGTAGTAGTAGTAGTAGTATTAGTCGTAGTCGTAGTCGTAGTCGTCGTCGTCGTAGTAGTAGTAGTAGTAGTAGTAGTAGTAGTAGTAGTAGTAGTAGTAGTAGTAGTAGTAGTAGTAGTAGTAGTAGTAGTAGTAGTAGTAGTAGTAGTAGTAGTAGTAGTAGTAGTAGTAGCGTAGTCGTAGTAGTAGTAGTAGTAGTAGTAGTAGTAGTAGTAGTAGTAGTAGTAGTAGTAGTAGTAGTAGTAGTAGTAGTAGTAGTAGTAGTAGTAGTACTCGTCATAAGAATACTGGTATTACGAATCATACTAGCACTACTAGCACTAATCATAATAGTATTAATACTAATGATAACACTAGTAATGCGAGTACTTACGATACTAGTACTCATAATGCTGATAATTAGAATTCGGGTACCATCTATATTTATAATACTAGTACTCGTAATAGTAAGTTCAATCCTAGTACGAATATTATTATTATTACTACTAATAATGAGTAACATAAGAAACACATCACGAAGCAACCGAATCATAATACTGATAATACTAATAAGACTAATCCATATAATAATACTTCTAGAGGAGGTGGAGGAGGAGGAGGAGCAGGAAAAGGAGGAGGAGGAGGAGGAGGAGGACAAACAGAACAGGAGGAGGGAGGAGGAGCAGGAGGAACGCGGCGTGAAGAGGATGAACAGGACCAGGGAGGCGGCAGGAAAGAAGCAAGGAAGGAACGGACGATGACCAAGAGGACGAGACATCGGGCTTTGGGCACATGTCGTGGTGAGGGGTTCTTCGAAGACTCGTAATGCCACTGGGGCGCCATCTTGGGGTCCTCTTGGGGTCCTCTCTGGGGGCCTTTTTGGGACCTTCTTGGGGCTCTCTTGAGGGGTCTTGGCGCCCTCTTGTGGGGCTCTTTGCTGGGGTCTGGGAGGCCTCTTGGGGCCGTCTTAGACCCCTCCGCTCAAAAAGAAGGGGGTCTTAAATTTAGGTCCCCCCTCGGAGGCCCAAAGGGCTTGGGGCCCTCTTGGGCCGCTCTTGGGGCGCTCTTGGGCGCTCTTGGGGCCGTGTTGGGGCCCTGTTGGGCTTCTCCTGGGGCTATGTTGGGCCATCTTGGGGCCACCTTGACGCCTCAAGAGCCCATGGGAAGCGAAACGAAGAGAAGGCACAACACATTGTTTCTCCTTAGGTTTTGGACTCATTTTGGCCTCTTGGGGGGGTCCTCGGAGGGCTCGGAGGGCACTTGAAACCATCTTGGGGCCGTCTTGGGGCCTCTTGGATGCGTGTCGGAGGCTATCTTGAGCCATCTCGGAGTATCTTGGGCCATCATGGAGGCTATCTTGGGCTATCTAAAACCCTCTTCGAGCTATTTTGGCCATCTTTGACGCTCTAACTCCTCGGCCCCCCCCCCCCTCTTCCAGACCCAGGGAGGGGGGAGGTAAACCTCCCGAGCAGGGAGAGGAAGGAGGTTGGAAAAGGAAGCGCTGTAGACCACCTGCGCCCAGAGGGCTGGTGGGACTTCCTGCGGAGCAGATTTGCCTGGGCCACCGTTGGTTCGGGCAAGCCAACGCCGGGGCGCGACCGCTGCCTGGAGCCGCTACACATGCACTGTTTGCCTCCCGCTAGCGACGTGCGGCGCCAGCCCCAAGAAGAGGGAATTCCCTACATCCCGGGTGCGAACTTCACCGCGCCGCGTGACTTTGAGGCATGGGCGTCGGCCGGATTCCGCAGCCTGATGGACTACCGCAGCGTCTACAACGAGCGGAGGTCCTTGGAATGAGCAGCGCCAGAAGTCCTATCCACGGGAACCGAGCCAGCGGAGAACTTCATCCGTTTCCACTACAAAATGAGCTACTCTGACCAGTTCCCTCGCTTCATTGGGTTTGCCTGTCTCCTGTGGGAAGTCACCGCGGGCGGGCCGACTTTGGTCGTTCGTAACGCGGACGTGGGAGCTTTTTTGCCAGCCGAGATGCGCGCCCAGTTCCAGAAGTAAGGCATGCGCAACCACGTCCGCTGCGCCAATCGGAAGCAGGGCGCTTCGGTCTTATCGGTGCAAGTCTTGGAACCGGGCGGCCAGTGCTGGCAGGCAAGCATCGGGGTGGAGGACGAGGCGAGTGTCTTGGATACCTGCAGCGTATCCAAGCGGCACTGCCGCTTCCAGCTGGACGGTAGCCTCGACGCGGGGCAGGCGCTCCTTGCGTACGTTGTCGACCCGGAAGGGCGGGCTGGGAAGGATTAAGAACTTTTCTTCACCGGGATGGGGGTGCTGAACGGGCGCTGGACGGAGGGCGCGCTGGGGCACGTGCCGCCAGCAGAGCGGCCAGTCGTGTGGAACTGGGGCGGCGGCGCGCCCAGTTTGGAAGCGGAAGACGCCGCCGTGGAGCACGCGTTGGCGGAACGCAGCGCCAAGGTGTGCTGGCAGGCGGGGCACGCGCTGCTGCTGGACAACCTTCGGTTTGCGCGCGCGTGAGCCCTTCGCCGGGGGCCCCCGCCAGTTCGGCGTAGTCATGGCGCTGCAGACCAGGTGACAGACGAACATGCCTTGGACTGGCCATCGGAGCTCTAGTTCAGTCGAGTAGTGCTCACTTCAACATCAAACGTTTCCCAGTAATGCACGGCTGGCGCGGACTTGGAAGTGTGTGCCTTGCGAGCTGTTGCGACATGTTTTCATCTTCATCAAAATGCTTTGAAGCCGCTCCAATTTGAGATGCGCATTCGTGGAAACGGCAAAGCTCCGAACATAATATACTTCGTCGTGCAACTAGTGTGCCAGGCCTTTTTCCCAACCATCCTGTGCTGTTGGGTCCTGGTTTTGAAGAGACAGCGCCTCGCGTCTCACACCTCCTCATCCCCCTCCCCCTCTCTTCCCTTTCGCATTGGCACACCCACCCGCTGCGCAAATTTCGGCACACCCCTCACACGCCTCGTGGCTCCATAAGGAGCTCCTCGGAAGGCCCCTTTGGCGGTGTCCACACGCGTCCCCGCCATCCATTTCGGCACACCCCTCACACGTCTCGTTGCTCCATAAGGAGCTCTTTCGAAGGCCCCAGTGGCGGTGTCCACATGCGCCCCCGCCGCTCTTTTCGGCACACCCCTCACATGTCTCGTCCCCCATATGGAGCTCCATCGAAGGCCCCAGTGTCGGTGTCCACATGCGTCTCCGCCACCCATTCGGCACATCCCTCACACGTTTCGTGGCTCTACATGCGTCCCGCCACCCGTTACGGCACACCTCTCTCACGTTTCGTGGCTCACTAGGGAGGTCTACCGAAGGCCCCAATGGCGATGTCCACACGCGTCCCCGCGACCCCTTCCGGTACCCCCCTCACACGCTTCGTTGCCCTTTATGGAGCTCCACCGAAGGCCCCAATGACGGTGTTCGCATGCGTCCCCGCCACCACTTTCAGTGAACACCCTTCACACGTTTCGTCACTCTATAGGGAGTTCCACCGAAGGCCCCATAGGCGGTGTTCGCATGCGTCCTCGCCACCCATTTCGGCACACCGCTCACACGTTTCGTGGCTCCATAGTGGGGGCCACCGAAGGCCCCAGTGGCGGTGTTCGCGTTTTTGGTTCGCCTCTGTCACATTGGCCGCATGTGGAACATAAGTATTGTTGATGTACTGAGATTTCGAGTTCTTGATTTTCTGTCTTCCGGCGGGGTGTTTTATTGGCGAAGCACTCGCAGAGGAATTGAAGGGCATCGTAGACACCCCGGGACACCATGGGCACCCTCAGGCACCCTCAGGCACGCTCAGGCACCGCATGCACCGCAGGCACCACAGGCACCGCAGGCACCGCAGGCACCCCAGGAAACCACTGGCACCGCATGCACCGCATGCACCGCAGGCGCCCCAGGGCACCACAGGCACCCTCCAGCACCCTCAGGCACCACAGGCCGCAGGCACCGCAGGCACCACAGACACCCCAGGACACCACCAGCACCGCACACACCGCAGGCACTGCAGCCACCACAGACACCACAGACACCGCCGTGCTACGCGACCCCAACCGTGCACGCATTGAAGCAGGAGGGAGGAGTCGAAGGACGAGAGGGCGGCGATAGGGGGAGAGGTTTGTGGTAAAGGGGAGGACCGAGGGAATCGAGGGAAGGGCCAGGGGCTCCCTCCTCCACCCAGTCCGGCGTCGGCAAGTCAGCCCTCCGCGTGCCTCCCCTGTGCATCCGGTTTGCCAGCTGGCCGCGCCGCAGCAGCCAGGGCACGCCCCGTCCCGCTGCGGGCATGCTCCCGTCGATTCCCGGCGCTGTGCTCCAGGTGCCGTGCTGCAGCTGCGTCAGATGTTGGGGAGGGCGAGAACGAGGGCGCGTTGGAGGGGTGGGGCGGATGGTGACACTGAAAAGGAGGGGGACGAGGAGAGGGGGAGGAGGAGGAGGAGAGGAGGAGGAGGAGGAGGAGGAGGAGGAGGAGGAGGAGGAGGAGGAGGAGGAGGAGGAGGAGGAGGGAGGAGGAGGAGGAGGAGGACAGGGGGGGTGAGGAGGAGGAGGAGAAGGCGGAGGAGGAGGAGGAATAATAACAATGATAGGAATAACGACAGTATTAGTAGTCTTAATGATAACAATACGAATATCAATAATGATACACTAGCACCAATCACATATACTAGTAATAGCGGTAGTATTAAGCACAGATATACTACTAATCTTACTAGCACAAATATTAGTAGTCATAGAAGTAATAACTAATAACAGCAATACTATTATTACTTATACGCGCACTACTAACTCTGATAATAACAGTCGGAGGAGGAGGACGAGGACGAGGACGATGACAAGAGCGAGGAGCAGGAGCATGAGGGGGAAAAGCAGGAGGAAGACGACAAAAGCGAGAACGGGGACGGCGGCGAGGGCGACGACGACGACGACGGCGACGACGACGACGGGGACGACGACGAGGACGTGGATCAGAGCGGACGACGACGAGGACGAGGACGGGGATGAGGATGAGGATGAGGAGGCCAGGAGAAGGATGATGAGGATGAGGAGAAGGAGGAGGAGGAGGAGGAGGAGGTGGAGGAGGAGGAGGAGGAGGAGGAAGAGAAGGAGGGGCTGGGGGAGGAGGAGGAAGAGGAGGAGGAGGAGGAGGAGGAGGAGGAGGAACGGTGATGACGCCAGGAGGATGATGATGCTGCTGCTGCTGATGATGCTGATTATGATGATGATGCTGATGATGATGAGGAGGACGATGATGATGCCGATGATGATACTGCTCATGATGATGACAATGATGATGCTGACGCTTATGATGACGACGATGATGATGATGATGATGATGATGATGATGATGATGATGATGATGATGGTGATGATGATGGGTGTATTCAGTACGGGAAGCAGGCACTGTAGTTGAGCATCGCCGTATGGCCACTGCCACTTGTGCTCAAGCTCTGAGTCAGGGCGCCCCCACATTCTTGTGATGCAAGCCGCCATTCGCCAGCTTGTCGGACGGATCGCTGAGGGGGCCTCGACTGGCCTCGTCGTGTGGGCTGGGCGGCCGACTTGCCCGGCGTGTGAGTGCTCGCCAGTCTTGAAGTGTCCGCCGCTGACCTGCACGACCGGTGACGTTGCCCACATCTCGCCAGTGACGCCGCTCACGGTTGCGGTCATCTGCGCCTGCATCGCCCTGCTTGCCTTCTTCGCGGGCCGGCTGACGCGCTTGGGAGCTAAGACCGTGCGGTACGCCGACGACCTGGACGCCACTGCTCGGGCCCAGGTAGCTCAGTACAAGGCCAAGGCTTTGGCACAATGATGCTGGCAGCTGCTGGCCAGCACCCGCTCACCGCGTCTCACGACCTGCAGGTGGGCGACTTCTGTGTTGTGCGCTACAACGTTCCAGGTGGGGCCCTGTACCACGAGCGGCTGGTCCACTACCTGCCGCTGGGTGCCGGACTGACCGTGTCCATCACCACGCCCGACGGCGACGAGTACGAGGAGGTGTGGGGCCTACCCGACATCATCGAGTGGGAGCCGCTGCCGAATCGGCAGCCGGGTGGCGTGCTGATGGGTCGGCCGGGAGCGCGATACTATCGGTTCAGAGCTGGTGCGATGCCGACTGCTGCGAGCCTCACGGCGTCCGCTGTGGCTGCTGCTGGACGCCTGGGCCAGCCTGCGCCGGGCGGGCCCTTGGTGCCGGCCCTCGGCGGGCGCCTCGTCGGGCCGCCGGCGGGGGGGGCCGCGCCCGGCGCGCTCGAAGCCGGGGGCGCCGCTGCCCCGCTTGGCGGAGCACCGGGCGCGCCGGCGGCGGCCGCTGCAGCTGCGCCGGGCGGAGTGGCCCCGGCGGCGGGGCTCGGCGGCCTGGTGGCGGCGCTCGGTGGCCCAGCGGCAGGAGCACCAGCCGGCGTGCTGGTTCCAGGCCCGCTGCCCGCCCCCGCTGCGGCCGGCGCCGCGGCGGCCGCGGCTCCAGGAGCCGACGGAGTGCTCGCCGCCGCTGCCGCCGGCGCCCCAGGGGCGGCCGCCGCCCCTGTGCCCGCGGACGCGGGCGCCGCCGCAGCCGCCGCGGGCCCGCCCGCTGCTGCGGGAGGCGCGCCCGCGGGTGCTGTGGGCGCTGGTGGCCACGTCCAGGACGCGAGGGTGCTCCTTGTGGTGTACGACGCCATGGGCAACCGTCGGCGGGAGTTCCGCGAGGCGGTGCTGGCCTGCCGGGAGGACCAGTGGGCGGGGTGGCCCGTGCGCGGACCTCGCACCGCGCTCTGGGTCCTGCGGTACATCATCGAGCACGGCGGGACGCCGACCGGGATGCACTCTCGGTGGCGCAGTGAGGCCCGCCTCCAGGAGCACGAGCCCGGGGTGCAGGAGCATGAGCGCTCGTGCCGGGCGCTGGAGGAGCTCATCTGCTACGACCAGTGTAATGGTGCGAATCTGGCGGCCGTGGAGCTGCTGGTGCGGAACATCCAGGTGCAGCAGGAGAGGTACCGCGACAGGAGCGCTGGCGGCTCAGGAGGCGGCGGCCCAGATAGCGTCGACACGCACCTGTACATGGGCAGCGAGCTGACAGAGGAGGAGTGTGTGTGTGCCCTCTCCTCCAGGAGTGGGCCAGCGCCCAGCTGGCCAAGGAGCAGGCGCTGCTCAAGGAGCGGCGCAAGGCCCGGGAGGAGAGGGAGCTTGCCAAGAAAGGGAACAACAAGAAGAACAAGAAGGATGAGGAGGGGTGATGTTCCCCTCGGCCGCGCCGGTTCCAGGCGGCTGGCGCGGCCCCCTGACTGAGACGCCTGTGGACCGTGGTGCCTCTACCGGTCCGCCGAACAGAGAGGTTTTTGACATGCTGTGGCAGAGTGCCCGCCAGCGCGACATTTTTCCGCTGCCCCCGCTGTGCCGAGATCACGTCGGCGCGGCGGGCCGCCAGGACCTGTCCCGGGTCACCAGGCGGCGTGGGGAGGCTGCCAAGCACATCCTCGATTGGGGCGACGACTGCATCGACGCCCTGAACGACTTGTACGGCCACCAGGATCGGCCGGCGGTCCCCGCCAACGCTGGTCAGCGACACGCAGTGGAGCATGTCGAGTCGCGAGTGCGCGCGCTGGGCAAGCCCCCACCAGAGGCAGGCTTCCGCGAGGGAGCCCTCCGTGAGCTCCTCGCGGGGACGGGGATCTACCAGACGGGTGATCTCTCCTCCCGACGGCCGTATGTCAAGGAGTCCATTTCCTGGCCCTCGCCCGACGTGCAGCCCGTCCCGCTGTGCGCTTGCCTGGGTGAGGCCGAGTCTGAGTGGCTGGGCCGCTGGCAAAGCACCTTGCTCAGGCCAGATCAACCTACATCCGCAGAACGTGCTGAGTTCTGCCCGCACGGACCTTTTTTTGATCCCAGTCTCTTCAGTAAGCCTCTGCTTTACGCCGATTTTGTCGCCAAGTTGCTGGCCCGCGGCATGGTGGAGCTGAGGGAGGACTGTGACGCGGCCACCGTGGGCTGCTTCTTCGTCGCGAAGAAGAACAACAAGTTGAGAGTGATATTTGATACGAGGTATGCAAATTTATTTTTCGGGCGACCAGCTCGGACCGCTTTGCCGACGGCTACGGCGCTTGCGGCTTTCGAGAACCCAGGGCACGACACCTACCTTGCCTCGGGCGACATCGATAATGCCTTTTACAGGTTGCGGCTGCCCGACGGCCTGTCGTCCTACTTCAGGCTGCCCGCCCTGGACGCCAGCCTGCTCGGGATCACGCACCTGGGCGGGGCGCGGCTCGCGCGAGGGGCGCGGGTGCAGCCTTGCGTCTGCGTGCTGCCGATGGGCTGGAGCCACGCGCTGGCCCTCTGTCAGGGCGTGCTGCGGCGGGCCCTGGACTCCGCGGGGTTCACAGAGGGCCAGTGCATCGAGGACGGGAAGGCCGGGGTCGTGGTCGACGAGGAGGGCGCCCTGGCGGTCGCCGGCTACGTCGACAACTACGCTGCCCTGGGTCGCTCACCGGCCATCGTCGACCGGGCCGCCCTCGCCGTCACGCGCGTGCTGACGGATAAGGGGCTGCTCACGCACGATGAGGAGCCGGCCGCCCGCGATGCCACCTTCGTAGGCTTAGAGCTGAAGAGAGGACGTGATCTTTCGATTAAGGCCAGGAGCATTTGGAGGCTTCGTTTTGGGATCGACGCCCTGCTCAGGAAGGGGTTCTGTTCGGGAGACGCTCTCAGAATCATCATCGGTCACTTTACCTGGGCTGGGTTGATTCGCCGTGAAGTCCTCTCTTTGCTCAACTCATGCTACCAGTTTGCAGAGCGGATCGGGCAGCGACAGGCCCGACTGTGGAGATCAGTGCGGCGCGAGCTCTGGCGAGCTCGCTGTATCTTACCGTTGCTCAGCGTTGACCTCAGCGCCGAGTGGTGGCCAGAGGTAGCCGCGTCAGATGCTTCGTTGTTTGGTCTTGGAGTCACTGTCCGAAGAGCTCCCATCCAGCTGGTATCCTCTATTGGCCGATGCAGTGAGAGATGGCGCTTTCGGGTTGACGGGGCCCAGCGGGCTCGCGAACATGCCCTTCGTCAGGCTCCTGTGGACTCCATCAATGACCCCGACAAGGCCCTTGAGAACCTGCTGGTCGACAACCCCGTGGTCTTCGACGAGGTCCCCATGGGTTTCCTGAAGTCAGACACCTGGAAAGTCGTTCATGCCTCGAAGGTCGCTGGGTCCACGGACATCCTAGAGCTCGAGGGGGAGGCGCTCCTAATGGCTATTCGTCACACGCTCAGAAACACTGGGGCTCTTGGGAAGAAGATCCTGTTCATAGTGGACAACCTACCACTGGCCCTAGCGGCCACGAAGGGGCGGGCAAACTCTCGATACCTCCGACACGTGCTTCAGAAGATAGCTGCTCTTTCACTGACTACAGGGTGCAGGATAGTTGTGCGGTGGGTCCCATCTGAACTCAATCCTGCTGACAATCCGTCTCGAGGCGATCACGGTTTTTTCACTACTCCATATCACGTGCACCTTGCCCGGCCGCATGGCTGGGCGCCGGCGGCCAGCGGCGGCGCAGGCCGCCGTCGAGCGGGCGAGGAACGCCCAGCAGGTGGCCGCCTCCACGGTGCAGACCTTCGGCCTCTCGGTCCTCGAGTCCGCAGCGATCCGCCCGAACACGCAGAGGCAGTGCCAGGACCGCCTGGCGACGCTGGTCCTCTTCTGCCGGACGTGCCACCTGGACTGGGACAGCTGGGAGACGCTGGACAATGCGGTCACCGCGCTGCTGAACCATCAGTTCCTGGACGGCAAGTGCTCGGACCTGGGGACGCAGCTGATCGCGGCGCTGGCGCACGTCTACCCGAGGCTGGCTCGGCGCAGCGGGCTGTGCCTGCCGCGCGCTTGCCGCGCTGCCGGGGCCTGGAAGCGTCGGGCACCCGGGCGCTCGAGGCTGCCGATGCCGAAGACTGGCGCGGCGGCGATCGCCGGGGTGATGCTATTCCTCGGCCAGCGCCGAATGGCCATCTACACCATGCTGACCTTCATCTGCTACCTCAGGCCGCTGGAGGGGATTGCACTGCTGGGCAGGCACCTGGTCGCCCCGGTGTCGGCGGCAGGCGCGAGCTACGCGAGCTGGGGGCTGCTTCTCCACGACTTCGAGCTCGGCCAGCCGTCCAAGACCGGCACCTCGGACGACGCGGTGCTCATCGACCAGGACAGCTGGATCCTGCCAGCGCTGGCCGGGCTCCAGGCGGCGACGCACGCCGACGCCTCGCTGTGGGACTTCGGCGCGACGGAGTTCAGGATGAGGTTCAAGGCGGCCGCGGACCTGCTGGGGCTGGGGCAGCTTGCCCCGCATCCCTACTCGCTCCGGCACGGCGGGGCGTCAGACGACCTTCTGGCCGGCCGCCGAAGCCTGGAGCAGGTGCGGGCGCGAGGCCGGTGGGTGTCTGCGTCAAGCCTGCGCCGATACACCAAGGCCACGCGCCTGCTGCGGGAGCTGCAGGAGGTCCACAGCGACATCTTCGGCTTCGGGAACTTTGTGATGACTCACTTCACGGGACTCGTCGAGCACGGGCTGACTGGCCCGCTTTTCGACCAGGTCCCGGCGAGCGTGAGGAGCCTGTTGCTTGCGGGCCAGAGCGGCGGGGCCACGTCCGCCGCCGGCCGCGGGCGAAAGCGGCGGCCAGCGTGACTCACCTGGTCCACGGCGGGGACGTGGGCGCCCACCTCGGCAAGAAGTTCGCTGCGAGCCTGGGCCGGGCAGTGCGCTTGCGGTCGCTGCTGTTCCTCGAGCTCTTCGGGGGCTGTGGCCGCGTCGCGGCCAGCGCGCAGGCCATGGGCTATGCCGCGCTCAGCCTGGACATCAACGGCTCACCTCTTGAGAACCATCTCACCCCGACCTTCCTCAACAGGATCCTGGGCTGGATCGCAAGCGGGGCCATCGCCGGGATCTGGCTCGGTGCGCCCTGCAGCACCTGGACCCGTGCGCTTCGGGTCCCGCTGCGAACTGCTGAGTACCCTGACGGGCGGCCTGACCTTTCGCCTGATCTTTTTAGCAAGCTCGATATAGGAAATAAGTCATTCCACTTTTCCCTTCACGTGATCCGTGCATGCCTCAGACACAATGTAGGCGTCATGATTGAGAATCCCCAGACTAGCTTGATGTGGTCCTCGCCTCACTTTCAGAAGCTCCTCAGTTTACAAAGCAGCACTTCTGTAATATGTCACATGTGCCAATTCGGCGCGCCCTGGAGGAAAGCTACTCGAGTGCAAGCCTGGGCCATCGGAGAATTGTGGGAGCTGTCGAAAAAATGCGGCGGCCCCCGAGGCATTTGCAGCAGGACTCTCCGGCCCCACCTCGAGCTCAGTGGGCGGGCGCCAGGCGGGAAGCATTGGACAGCCATTGCCGCCGCCTACCCCGCTGCCTTTGCCAAAGCTGCCGCTGCCATACTCGTGCGCACGTGTGAAAGCAAGCGCTCCCTCGCTCTCTCTGACAGAATGGGAGGGTAGCCCTGATTGTTTTTTCGGCCCCAGGCCAAGTTCGCGTTCGGGTTGCGGATGCGAGGCTCGTTCATCTGTCCAGTGGCTCGCCTTGTTGTCGCGAGTTCGCCGCCGTGCGCTGCTCCTCACAAATACATCATCTCTCTTGGCGACGTGGGTCGGAAGAGGCCCTGCTGGGTGTATTCAGTACGGGAAGCAGGCACTGTAGTTGAGCATCGCCGTATGGCCACTGCCACTTGTGCTCAAGCTCTCCCTCCCTCCCTTTTTCTTCCCCCACAAGCTTGAGTGTGGCTTTAATGGCCTGATGCGAGGCTCGTTCATCTGTCCAGTGGCTCGCCTTGTTGTCGCGAGTTCGCCGCCGTGCGCTGCTCCTCACAAATACATCATCTCTCTTGGCGACGTGGGTCGGAAGAGGCCCTGCTGATGATGATGGTGGTGGTGATGATGATGATGACGGTGATGGTGATGGTGATGGTATTAGTGATTGAGGCGATTCTGCTGCTGCTGATGATGCTGATGCGGACGCTGATGCTGCAGATGATGATGATGCTGATGATGCTGCTGATGATGCTGATGCTGGTGATGATGATGCTGATGATGATGCTGATGATGCTGATGATGCTGATGATGCTGAGGGTGAGGATGAGGATGATGATGATGATGATGACGATGATGATGGTGATAATGTTGATGCTGCTGCTGCTGATGATGGTGATGACGATGATGCTGATGCTGATGCGGATGATGACGATGATTCTGATGCTGATGCTGATGCGGATGATGATACTGCAGATGATGCTGATGATGCTGATGATGATGAAGACGATGATGATGCTGCTGCTGCTGATGATAATGATGATGATGATGATGATGATGATGATGCTGATGATGATGATGATGATTCTGCTGATGATGATGCTGATGCTGCTGATGATGATGATGATAATGATGATAATGATGATGATGCTGATGATGATGATGATGGTGACGATGGAGGAGGATGAGGAGGAGGATATGGACAGGGACGGGACCACGACGGGGACGGGGACTTGGATTGGGACAAGGACAAGGACGAGGAAGAGGATAAAGATGGCGACGACGATGGCGGTGACGACGAGGACGAGCACGAGGACGGGGAAGGATCCGATGACGGAAAAGAGTACGAGGACGAAAACGACGTCACCGACGACGACGACGGCGGCGGCGGCAGCGACGACGACGAGGACGAGGACGAGGACGAGGACGACGACACCGACGACGACGTGGACGAGAGAGAGGACGAGGACGAGGGCGAGGACGAGAACGAGGATGAGGATGAGGACGAGGGGGCCAGGAGGAGGAGGAGGAGGAGAATGAGGAGGCACAGGAGGAGGAGGAGGAGGAGGAGGAGGAGGAGGAGGAGGGGAATAATGAGGAGGAGGAGGAGGAGAAGGGGGAGGGGGAGTAGGAGAAGGAGGAGGAGGCAAAGGGGGAGGAACGGAGATAACGCCAGCAGGATGATGATGCTGATGCAGATGATAATGCTTGTGACGTTGATGGTGATGATGATGATGATGATGATGATGATGATGATGATGATGATGATGATGATGATGATGATGATGGCGATGATGATGATGATGATGATGATGATGATGATGATGATGCTGCTGATGATGCTGACGATGATGATGCTGATGATGATGCTGCTGATGCTGATGCTGGTAATGCTGCAGCTTCTGATGATGGTGCTGATGCTGATGATGATGCTGATGATGATGATGCTCATGATGATGACGACGACGATGGTGAGGATGATGCTGCTGATGACGCCGGGGCTGAGGATTGTATTGTGATTTTCATGCTGATGCTGATGATGCTGCTGATGCTGATGATGGCGATGCTGCTGTTGATGATGCTAATGCTGATGATGATGACGATGATGCTGATGATGATGAGGGTGATGATGATGATGATGATGATGATGATGATGATGATGATGATGATGATGATTATGATGATGATGATGATTCGGCTGATGCCGCTGACGCTGATACTGATGCTGATGAAGATGATGATGCTGATGCTGATGATTCTGATACTGCTGATGCTGATGATGCTGATGCTGATGCTGATGCTGATGACGATGCTGATGCTGATGATGATGATGATGATGATGATGATGATGATGATGATGATGGTGATGATGCTGATGATGATGAGGATGAGGATGAGGAGGATGAGGAGGAGTAGGAGGAGGACGTTCGGGAAGGGGTAGGAGGATGGTGACAGTGACGGGACCACGACGTGGACAGGGACTGGGATGGGGACACGGACAAGGACAAGGACGAGGACGATGCTGATTTTGATGATGATGCTGATGATGCTGATGCGGATGATGATACTTGAGATGATGATGTTGATGCTGATCATGCTGATGATGATGCTGATGATGATGCTGATGATGATGCTGATGCTGCTGATGATGATGACGAATCATAAAACGATGATGATGATGATGATGATGCTGATGATGATGATGATGATGATGATGGAGATGCTGCTGCTGATGATGATGGAGGAGGAGGAGGATGTGTACAGGGACGTGACCACGACGGGGACGGGGACTTGGATGGGGACACGGACAAGGACGAGGAAGAGGATACCCATGACGACGACAATGGCGGTGACGACGAGGACGAACACGAGGAGGACGGGGAATGATCCGACGACAGAGAAGAGTAAGAAGACGAGAACGACGACGAGAACGACGACACCGACAACGACGACGACTGCGGTGGCGGCGACGACGAGGACGAGGACGAGGACGAGGACGGGGACGAGGACAAGGACGAGGACGAGGACGAGAGCGAGGAGGAGGAGGAAAGGGAGAGAAGCAGGAGAGCGACGACGAAAACGATAAAGGGGATAGTGGCGAGGACGACGACGACGACGCGGATGTTGACGACGACGTGGACAAGAGCGAGGACGATGATGAGGACGAGGACGAGAACGAGGATAAGGATGAGGACGAGGGGGCCAGGAGGATGAGGACGAGGAGGAGAAAGAGGAGGAGGAGGAGAGGGATAATGAGGGGGGGGGAAGAGGAGGAGGGGGCAAGGAAGGAGGAGGAGGACGAACAGGGGATGGCGCCATAAGGGGGAGGAGGAGGAGGGGGATGATGATGAGGAGGAGGACGAGGATGACGTAGATGATGATGATGATGATCATGCTGCTGCTGATGATACTGATTATGATAAGGCTGATGATGACGATCACGCTGAAGATGAGTATGACGATGCTGATGATGGGGATTTTGGTGATGATGATGATGATGATGATGATGATGATGATGATGATGCTGCCTATGCTGATGATGCTGATGATGCTGCTGCTGATGGTGACGATGAGACTGTTGATGATGAAATTGCTGATGCTGATGATGTTGATGATGATGCTGCACCTGCTGACGATGATGCTGATGATGATACTGCTGATGCGGCTGCTGGTTATGATGAGGATGTTGACGATTTTGCTGCTGCTGATGCTGCCGATGCTGACGATGATGCTAACGCTGCTGATGATGCTGATGATGCTGGTGCTGCTGATGATGATAATGATGATGAGGATGCTGCTGCTGATGATGATGACGATGCTGCTGCTGATGCTGTCGATGCTGATGCTGCTGATGCTGATGCTGATGATGATGGTGCCGATGATGATGATGCTGACGATGCTGATGCTGATGATGCTGATGCTGCTGACGATGATGCTGCTGCTGATGCTGATGCTGATGACGATGCTGATGATGATGTTGAAGATGCTGATGTTGATTATGATGCATGGCTATGCTGATGATGATGACGACTATGATGATGCTCATGATGCTGGTGATGTTCATGGCGATGCTGATGTTGGTGATGCTGCTGATGCTGATGATGGGAACGACGATGCTGATTATGATGATGATGGTGCTGCGGCTGATGATGACGACGGTGATGCTGATTTTGATGATGATGATGATGCTGGTGTTGCTGTTGCTGCTGCTGCTGACGACTATGATGATGCTGATGATTCTGATTCTGATGGTGCTGATGATGATGCTGCTGATGATGATGTTGCTGATGATGATGGTGCTGATGATGATTATGATGGTGCTGACAACTATGATGTTGCTGCTGATGATGATTCTGATTCTGATGATGACGCTGATTCTGATTACGATTGTGATAATGCTGATGCTGCTGATGATGATGATGCTGATGATGCTGATGATGATAATGATGATGATGCTGATGATGACGATGCTGATGATGCTGATGATGATGATGATGATACTGATGATGATGATGATGATGCTGATGATGATTATGATGATGATGATGATGATGCTGATGATGATAATGATGATGATGATGATGATGATGATGATGATGATGATGATGATGATGATGATGATGATGATGCTGGTGAGGAGAAGGAGGAGGAAACAGAGGACGAGGAGGAGGAGGAGGACCAGGAGGAGGAGGAGGAGACAGGAAGAGGAGGAAGAGCAGGAGGAGGAAGAGGAGAAGGAGGAGGAGGAGGAGGAGGAGGAGGAGGAGGAGGAGGAAGGAGGATCAGGAGAGGAGGAGGAGGAGGAGGAGGGAGGAGGAGGAAGAGGATGAATTCGCCACGAGGAGGGATAGGAAGAGGAGAAGGAGGAGGAGGAGGAGGATGAGGAGGAGGAGGCCAGGAGGAGGATGAGGATCATGATGATGATGATGAGGATTAGGATGAGAAGTAGGAGTAGGAGTAGGAGGAGGTGGAAGAGGAGGAGGAGGAGGAGGAGGAGGAAGAGGAGAGGAGGAGGAACGGGGGTGGAAAAGTACGCCAGGAGGAGTGGGGGAGGGGATGATGACGATGATGATGATGATGATGATGATGATGATGATGATGATGATGATGTGATGATGATGATGATGATGATGATGATGAGGAGGAGGAGGAGGAGGAGGAGGAGGAGGAGGAGGAGGAGGAGGGGGAGGAGGAGGAGGAGGAGGAGGAGGATGTAACAATCGGTGGAGATCTGGTCTGGTCAGGGCGCTTACGCCACATAGCAGTCCATGCTGTACGACATGATTGATTCGGAACTGACATGCCACACTTTTGCGGGAGGCCTCGTCGTAGGCGCGAAAACACACTGGCGGCTCCTGGTGTGCAAGCGTCGGCGGGGAGATTCGAGTTCTGAGTCATGAGTCTCCTGCAAACTCGACAGGACAGGGCGCCACGCAACACAGCAAGGTGATGGGAGGAATGGGCGCGAGGGGCCCACGGTGCGCGCCTACAGCCTCGCGCCCGACCAAGGGTCCTATCTCTCGTGCCCCCAAGCATCGACCAGTAAAGATGTCGGGCGCTTTGCCGCGCGTAGCTTCAACGATGCGGCGGCACAAGATGCACTTAAACCTGGTGCCAGTCATCCGGGCAGAATGTCCACCTGCCTCAGGCCTTTGATTCCTAGTAGTGTTCGGTAGAGGGGCCTCGGGGCGAGAAAAAGGAGGAGTTCGCTCGACCCCATCTTCCACAAGATGCTTGCAGGTTATAGTAATTCACGGTTTTCCTCCAGAAGCCCACGGAGGAC
>CAUYUJ010017399.1:212845-215345 GCA_963575745.1 Prorocentrum cordatum | reverse complement strand
GAGGCCGCTGCGCGGCCCGGGTTACCGCCAACAGCGACTGAGGTTGAAGGTCGGGCAATTCCCGCCCGCCCTGCTGTCCGAATAAAGAGTGCGCTGTTTTTCCACCTGTGCTCACGCCCACGCACCGCCTGGTGTATGGCTTGTCTGTCTGTCTGTCTGTCAGGTCCCGCCACAGGAGGAATGTTCAAACATAGTCCAAGCATTGTATGGGGACCATTTTTGCTACTGTTTTTGCCATGTTTGGGGTATGCTTCTGACCATTTGCAGTTTTCCTTGAAAGCTTGCCCGTAGGGGGACATGCCCGACCCAAGACTAAGGACGGAAACGTGGACCCCAGGAAGTGGCCGAGACCCGCCACCAAAACAGGCAGCGTCTGACGTGAGTAAGGCGCTCCAGAAAGGCGATCAGGACTTAGCCCAGGAAAATCGGACATTCCCCGGGAAAAATGGACATTCCCTGGTAGCACCGGGGAATGTCCGATTCCTGCGGCGCTTCCTTTGCGAATTTTCCGAGCGGGGTCGGGCCGCCAACTCTTTGAAAGCCAACTGGTTGGCTTACGTCTGACCATTCGGTTTCCGAAAAAACATAGCGGGGAATGTCTGATCTCGGTGTGCTCGCGCGATGTAGTTCTGGTACTGGTAAAGGTAATGGAAATGATAGTGGTAATGGTAGTGGTAGTCGTAGCGGTAGGAGTCGAAGTAGTAGTAGTAGTAGTAGTAGTAGTAGTAGTAGTAGGAGTAGTAGTAGTAGGAAGTAGTATTAGTGTAGTAGTAGTAGTAGTAGCAGTAGTAGTAGTAGTAGTAGTAGTAGTAGTAGTAGTAGTAGTAGTAGTAGTAGTAGTAGTAGTAGTAGTAGTAGTAGTAGTAGTAGTAGTAGTAGTAGTAGTAGTAGTAGTAGTAGTAGTAGTAGTAGTAGTAGTAGTAGTAGTAGTAGTAGTAGTAGTAGTAGTAGTAGTAGTAGTAGTAGTAGTAGTAGTACTGGTAATTGTACTAGACGTGATCGTAGGAGTAGTAGTCGTAATCGTAGTCGTAATCGTTGCAGTAGTCGTAGAAGTACAAGTAGTAGCAGCAGGAGTAGTAGTAGCAGCAGCAGCAGGAGTAGTAGTAGTAGCAGTAGGAGTAGTAGACGCCGGTAGGCCAACGGACGAAGCAACCAGCCAACCAGCCGAGGGCCGCCAACCAGCCAACCAACCAGCCACGCATCTCTTGCAAGGGTTCTGTGGGCAAACGCAATGTTTCCGATGGGGCCCCGTCTGTGGGGCCCCCGCCGAGGGTCGCCAATCAACCAACCAACCACGGGCGGCGGGGCTGGCGAAGCCAACATATTATGACCTTCCGTTCGCCCATCATCGTCGTCGTCCTGGTCCTTGTCCTCCTCGTTCTCGTCCTCGTCCTCGTCCTCGTCCTCCTCTCTTCCTCCTCCTCCCGCTCCAGCGCCCCCCCCTCTTCCCCTCGAGCCCCTCCCCGCCCCCTCCTCGAAAAAAGTCCGCCGCTCCATTGCCCCCCCCAGGGCGGCGCGGCACTGCCGCTTACGTCACCTGGGGGGGGGCGCCCCCGTCCTCTCCCGCCCCCGGCACACCGCGCCGGAGACGGCCTGGCAGTGTTTTTTTGGCAGTGGCGACGAGCAGACCTCAGCCGCCCGTTCTTCCCGCCGTTGGGCCCCGAGACAGCGACGAGCGAACCTCAGCCGCTGGCCCAGTGCGGCGCGGTGGCGCAGTCGCCGTTTCGAGGCGAACCGAGCGGCCTCGGAGAGGCGAGAGGCGTCGGGGCGCAGGGCGGGTTGAGACAACGGCAGCTGAGCTTCGGCCCCAGTCGCGAAACCCCCGCCGGGGTCCCAACGCACGAAGTTGCCCTTGCCATCCCGTGGTGATGGGTCTTCGTTTCGTTTCGACACTCAGGGCTCGATATGGTTGGGTTCTTCGCCGAAACAATAGTCGGAGCGGCGTCCAGCCGTGGCGACGCGGTGGGAGCACCGAAAGCGAACTGCCGTGGTCTCTGACAGCCCTGCCCTGATTGACAAGCGGGCTAACCGCCGCGCGGCGTGGCCCGCAGCGTGGCCCGGCGCTGGCCGCCCGCGGGAGTCGCGTCTTCCTCCCAAGGAAGGCCCACGCCTAGATCGATGATGCGAATATGCGAAGGCTCCTGTCCTGCTGCCGCGGCAAACCGCCGCCCCCTGCGGGGCCGCCGCGCTTCGGCCGCGAGTATTCCTGAAAATGCGAATGCTAATTCCTGGTGTTGCTGGCTAGCAGTGCTACTGCTACTACATCCATTATTACTACTACTACTACTGCTCCTCCTCCTTTTTTTTCTCCTCCTCTTCTTACTACTACTACTACTACTACTACTACTACTACTACTACTACTATTACTACTACTACTACTACTACTACTACTACTACTACTACTACTACTACTACTACTACTACTACTACTACTACTACTACTACTACTACTACTACTACTACTACTACTACTACTACTACTACTACTACTACTACTAA
>CAUYUJ010017399.1:208325-210825 GCA_963575745.1 Prorocentrum cordatum | reverse complement strand
ACCGATCGCACAACCGATCTTACTATCGATCTCACTCGATGGATCTCACATTCGATCTCAGTACCAATGCCACTCGATGGATCTCACTATCGTTCTCACTCACTTGTTGTCGTTATCGATCTGGGATGGAAAACTTGTCCTGGGGAGTGGGGCGAAACCTCCGGGGGTCGACGTTATACAAAAATCATGACGTCGGGGGTGTGGATTTGGAGTGCAGATTTGCCAAGTCTGGGTTAGAGTCCGAAGCGGCCTTCCACGATCCGGCCGTCCCTCCGTGAGTCCCTGGCCTGGTCGGTTGGAGTGGCCAGCGCAACTCGGCGTTTCATGCTGGAGATGGCAGCTGCCTGCGGGGTTGTTTGCGTTGACCCTTGTCGTCGTCTGCCCCCTCCCCCGCCGAAGGTTTGCGGTGCTGCCCTGGCTGGCAGCAGGCGCCGTGCCGTGCTGGGCCGCCTGGGCCCCCGGCCGCCTTGCCGCGTGGCCTGCGCATCACGCGGGCCTGCTCCCGACGAGCACCGCAGATGGCATGGCCGCAGGTGGCGCGAGGTGCCCCCCTCCTCCTCCTCCTGCTCCTCCGCCTCCTCCTCCTTCTCCTCCCCCTCATCCTCCTCGTCGTCGTCTCCTCGTCTCGTCCCCTTCTCTTCCTCCTCCTCCCCTCCTCCCCCCCTCCTCCCCCCTCCTCCTCCTCTTCCTCCTCCTCCTCCTCCTCTCCTCCATCCTCTCCTCCTCTCCATCCTCCTCCTCCTCCTCCTCCTCTTCCCTCCTCCTCCTCCTCCTCCTCCTCCTCCTCCTCCTCCTCCTCCTCCTCCTCCTCCTCCTCCTCCCCCTCTCCCGGACGCGGGTGGCTCCTCCACGGACGCCGAGCTCCTTCAGTCTAACGATGGCCCAACCCTTGAGCGTCGCAATGGCCACCGAGGAATGGCCACCGAGGTGGCCGTTGTTACCTGCAGGGCTTTGTTGTTCCGGCGCGCCGATCTCGTTCGGCTCAGCAGCCCGGCCTCCCGGGTCGCCATGGTGACGCTCGGGGGCCAGATCGCTAAACTCAAGGAGATACAGTGGGGGCGCTCGTCGAGGAGTGTGCCCAGGAGGCTGCAGACGACCCTGGAGGGCTCCTTATCTGATGAGGGCGGCGGTGATATCCACGGCCAATCCACGATTGGAGTTCCATCTGCTTCCAGACCCTGGGTTCCTTATGCAATGCTTCCTCATCCAAGGCCCCCCCACCGTATGGGTCCGTACTTCCTTCTCTGGCGTTTGTCCCCTGCCTGCCCCGTCCTCGTCCCTCCGCGTGCTCTTGGCCCTCACTCTCGGGGCGTGCGCCTGCGCCTGGGCACCCCCAGATTGGCACGCCCGGGTATTGTTTCCAGCAGCCGGCACGGTCGGGCTCCCGTGAAGTCGGGCCTGTCCCTCTACACTCCCCCCTTTGCCGTGCCCCCCCTTCGTCCCACCCGAGAGGGGGGCGGCCCGTCTGTCAGAGCCCCGAATCATCAGGGGTAACTCGGGTCAGGGATAACTCGGGTTCCTTTTTTGGGAATCCAAACCCGAGTTACCCCGGACCCGAGTTACCCCGGATAACTCGGGCGTCCAGAGCCCCGAATCATCAGGGATAACTCGGGTCAGGGCTAACTCGGGTTCCTTTTTCGGGAATCCAAACCCGACTTACCCCGGACCCGAGTTACCCCGGATAACTCGGGCGCCCAAGTCTGAGCAGGCAGGGGGCTGTTCAGAAGCCCTTTGACCTAGCTGCGCGCCCTCTGGAGGAGGCCCCGAAGCCTCCGATCCCTGCTCAGGCGCACCCTGACCTCGAGGGAAGAGGCACGATGACCAAGGCCGAGTGGTCGCAGCATCTTGTTGCCGCCGGTCTTGGGCACGGTCCAAGCCGGCCGTCGCCGATTTGCGAAGATTATCCACGAATTGACGGTGACCAGGCTGGACGGTGACCAAGATCGACGCCGACGTTTCCGCGTTCAGGGCTGGTCATGGTCGCCGGGTGCCTTTCCCTCCATCTCACAGGGCCACGCCCACTGCCCTGCCGCCCTCTGCCAGCCCCTGAGCCTGCCCGATCCCGAGACGTGCGATGTCTGGTTTCTTCAGTGCGGGGCCCCTGGAAGCCCCGACCCGACCCGTTCCCCGCGGCCGGCTTCTCGCCGCGGGTCGTTCCTTCGCGGCCCCCGGGCCCCGTGAGGGCCCTCAGAGGCCGACAGCGACGAAGGACCTCCGCCGGGATTTTCTTTGTCAAGGCGCCGGCTGGCCGGGCCGATCTCCCTCGGACAGCGCGGCCTCTGGGACCGCGAGCGACAGGCCCGGCTCGGTCGATCGAGGGCGCGGGGGAGGGCCGCGACTGGGGGGGGCCGCCCGGCCCGGCTGGCGCCCCCCCATGTGCGCGTCTTGCGATCGGGGCATCGGGGGCGCGAATCTCATGTGTTTTTACGTGTCCCACGATTCCCTGGGAATTCAAAGCACGCGATTCGGGGACGCTAGCCAGGACGCTTTTCGGCCCCCT
>CAUYUJ010017399.1:178325-205825 GCA_963575745.1 Prorocentrum cordatum | reverse complement strand
TAGCTTCAGCTTAGCTTTAGATTAGCTTTAGCTTAGCTTTAGCTTAACTTTAGCTTAGCTTTAGCTTAGCGTTACTGTTACTACTAATGCTGCTTTCCTAGGGTTTCCAACTCCTAGGTCGGGTCGCACTGGGATAATATTACTAATATATAATAATCATACTAGTAACAATACTAATACTATTACTACTAATACTAATACTAATAATACTACTAATAATAATATTAATAGTAGTAGTATGACTAATAGTAATACGAATCATAATAGTACTACGAATACTACTACTACTACTACTACTACTACTACTACTACTACTACTACTACTACTACTACTACTAATAATAATAAGAATAATAATAGCAATAATACTAGTAATACCATTAATAATAATATTAATACTAATATTAATAATACTAATATTAATGATCATAGTACTACTATTAATAATACTAATAACAACAAGAATAAGGATAATGATGAGGAGAAGGAGAAGGAGAAGGAGAAGGAACATGAGAAGGAGAGGGGTTATGATGATGGGAACGCAGCGAATCTGATAGCCACGCGGCGACCCCCCGGGCAGGATGCGCGACACGAGCGGGGCCGCGACGGCGAGCCGTGGGGCGCAGCTCCGCAGCAGCGCCAGCGAGGCTGGGGTGTGGAGCGGCACGGCTGGCGGCCGCAGCGCGACGGCGAGCCGCGCGAGGCACGGCAGCAGCAGCGCGAGCGAGGCTGGGACGCGGAGCGGCATGGCTGGCGGCCGCAGCGCGACGGCGAGCCGCGGGACGCGCCGCCGAGGCAGCGCGAGCGAGGCTGGGACGCGGGGCGGCCGGACGGGCTGCCGCAGCGCGGCGGCCAGCCACGCGAGGCATGGCAGCAGCAGCGCCCGCGAGGCTGGGACGCGGGGCGGCCAGACGGGCGGCCGCAGCGCGGCGGCGGCTGGGGCGGCAGGCCGCGCGCTCACGCGCGGCGCCCCTCCTCCTCCTCCTCCTCCTCCTCCTCCTCCTCCTCCTTCACATCCTCCTCCTCCTCCTCCCTCCTCCTCCTCCTCCTCCTCCTCCTCTCCTCCTCCTCCTCCCCCTCCTCCTCCTCCTCCTCTCCTCCTCCTCCTCCTCCTCCTCCTCTCCTCTCTCCTCTCCTCCTCTCCTCCTCCCCCTCCTCTCCTCCTCCTCCTCCTCTCCCTCCTCCTCCTCCTCCTCCTCCTCCTCCTCCTTTTCCTCCTCCTCCTCCTCTCCTCCTCCTCCTCCTCCTCCTCCTCCTCCCCCTCCCTCTCCTCCTCCTCCTCCTCCTCCTCCTCCTCCTCCTCCTCCTCCCTCCCCTCCTCCTCCTCCTCCTCCCCCCTCCTCCTCCTCCTCCTCTCCTCCTCCTCCTCCTCCTCTCCTCCTCCTCCTCCTCCTCCTCCTCCTCTCCTCCCTCCTCCCTCCCCTCCTCCTCCTCCTCCTCCTCCTCCTCTCCTCCTCCTCCTCCTCCTCCTCCGCCTCCTCCCCCTCCTCCTCCCCTCCCTCTCCTCCTCCTCCTCTCCTCCTCCTCCTCCTCCTCCTCCTCCTCTCCTCCTCCTCCTACCTCCCTCCTCCTCCTCCTCCTCCTCTCCTCCTTCCTCCTCCTCCTCCTCCTCCTCCTCCTCCTCCTCTCCCTCCTCTCCCCCTCCTCCTCCTCCTCCTCTCCTCCTCCTCCTCCTCCTCCTCCTCCTCCTCCTCCTCCTCCTCCTCCGCCTCTCCTCCTCCATCCTCCTCCTCGTCCTCCTCCTCCTCCTCCTCCTCCTCCTCCTCCTCCTCCCTCCTCCTCCTCCTCCTCCCTCCTCTCCTCTCCTCCTCCTCCTCCTCCTCCTCCTCTCCTCCTCCTCCCCTCCTCTCTCCTCCTCCTCCTCCTCCTTCCTCCTCCTCCTCCTCCTCCTCCTCCTCCTCCTCCTCCTCCCCTCCCCCTCCCTCTCCTCCTCCTCCTCCTCCTCCTCCTCCTCCTCCTCTTCCTCCTCCTCCTCCTCCTCCTCCTCCTCCTCCTTCCCCTCCTCGGCGAGGGGGGGCCGCTGCCTTCGAGAGGCGTCGGCGCAGGCTGGCGCGTCTCGCCCGGGGCGGCGCGCGGAGACCGGCGGGGGGCCGGCGGGCGCAGGGCCGGGGCGCCGCCGGCGGCGGAGGGCGGCGGAAGCAAGACATTCGGAGGCGACGATAGTCGGGCCGGACGGGAGGGGGGTACGAAATCTGCTCGAGGCACCCAGAGATCTGTACTACTAATGCCGGGGAGCTGAGCCGCCATTGGGCCCCCATCTTAGGAAAATGGCCCCCGCTTCCTGCCGGGCCTGAGCGGCGCGCGAAGGAGTTTGCCTAAAGCTCCCAGGACTCTCGCGCCCCCCCCCACTTCCTTGCGCCCTACCCCTGGGTGCCTCGAGCGGGCCTCGATTGGGAAAGGGGGGGGGTACGAAGTCTGCTGCGCGCAGCTGGTTTCGGCCCCACCGAGGGGCCCATTCCTCGATGCATAGCCGCCTGTGGCGCGGGGAGGCGCCGGGAGAATCAGCTACGTGAGCTGATTCTCCCCCCCCCCCCCCCTTTGCTATCCTCTCTTTCCCTCGGCCCGAGATAGGGGCGAATAGCCCAGGGGAAGCAATACATGTATCTAGGGGTGCCGATGATCTATGTCTTCGACAAGGCTCCTGGGCGAATGCGTGTGATGCTCGCCCTTGGGTTACTCGCCCCTATCGTCGCCGCCGAGACATGCAGCCAAGACGCTGAGATTAGGAACAGTTGTTTGGGCACGAACGGGGCTCGGTGCTCCCTGGGTCCCTGCATGGCTGTTCCTCCTGGCCCTCCTCGTGCAGGCAGGCGCTTTTTGGGGGCCGTACGGTAGGTTTGCGTCGTGTCGACCAGCGGCGACCCCAGCGCGGGCGTTCAAGGTTGAACGCCGCTGGCGACCCAGAATCGATCGATGTTGAACGATCGGACGTTGCGGCAGCGGCCGATCTTTCAAGGTTGAACGATCCCTGCGGTGTCAAAAACCAACGCTGGGGTCGGCACGACACGAACCTGCCGTAGAGGGGCTTCGCTCCTTCTTCAGCATCCCTTCTGCCAGCGGCCCGACTGTGTGCCGAAGAGGTGTCGGCGCGCCTCTTCCTCGACGGAGGCTCGCAAGAGCCCGGCTGCGCAGGAAGGCCCTTGTCGCGGATCGGTCGGCGTCGGGATCTCCGGCGGCCGATCGGGGAGGGCTTTTCTGCGCCCTTTTGCGAGGGACCGCGCGGGCTGCCTCGGGGCTGGCCCGCTGCAGGAACGGACCGGGCCACTCACGGTCGCCTCGCCACCTGGAGGAGGAGGAGGAGGAGGAGGAGGAGGAGGAGGAGGAGGAGGAGGAGGAGGAGGAGGAGAGGAGGAGGAGGAGGAGGAGGAGGAGGGAGGAGGAGGAGGAGGAGGAGGAGGAGGAGGAAGAGGAGGAGGAGGAGGAGGAGGAGGAGGAGGAGGAGGAGGAGGAGGAGGAGCACCCTGCGGTGCCGGTGCCCAGACTTCCGACGGCTCCGCATGCTCGAGCCTCCGGGCCGCGGACCTCTCGACCCTGTTCCAGGGGCCGGCTTCTCGCCCCGCGCCGTCTGCCGACCGCCCCAGGGCCCGCAGAAACCGGCCAGTGCCGAACGCTGAGAGAAAGCCTCGGGCTCGGCAGCTTCCCAGACCTCCCGTGCCTTGTTCCCAACCCTCCTGTGAGCTGGGTCCTCGTTTCGAAGAGAAGCGCCCGCGTCCTCACTCCTGCCGCTCCTCTTCTCCTCCTCCTCCCCCTTCTTCTCCTGCTCTTCGGCACACCCCTCACACGTTGCGTGGCCCCCAGGGAGCTCCACCCAGGGCCCTGGTGAGTGCGTCCGCATGGCGGCGCCGCGCCCAGTTCGGCACACCCCTCACACGTTTCCCGCCTCCCAGGGAGCTCCACCGAGGGCCCCGGTGGGTGCGTCCGCATGGCGTCGCCCCGTCTTCTTCGGCCCCTTCTCTATGAAGGGTTGGGTGCTTCGCCGGGCCAGTTCTCTTGTGAATGCGGGGTCCCTGGACGCCCCGACCCTCTCCCCAGGGCCGCTTCTTCGTCCCGAGGCGTCTCTTGGCAGCCCCTGGGGGCCCGACGAGGGCCGCCAGAGGCCGCACACGACGACGGACCTCCGCCTTGGCTTCTGGACGCGCGTCGGACGTCTGGGTTGGAGCCTTTGGCGGCCTGCGTGCGTCGGAAGGACGGATCAGATCTGGATCGCGGAAGCGTACACATTGTTCATGTCTAATTATTCGAAAGTTCTTTGATCTTTTGGGGGGCCAAGATCCTTTCATTTCTAATTGTTCTATCCTGGGCCTCTTCCTGGCCACTAGGGGGCCAGGAACAATTTGAAACGAGCACAAATAGAAATGAGCACGATTAGAAAAGAACGACGTGTAGGGCTCGAGTAAGCTGGAACTCGGGTTTGTCGACGTTCTTTGACGAGCGCGTCCTGGATTTTGACGGTCCAGTTTTCGTGGGATGTCTGCAGCGGGAGCTCGCGTCAGATTTCAGATTGGGTCTCGTCATTTTCATGATGGCCGCGCCGAGCCAACCCGGATGCCCCGGACCCGAGTCTTACGTCTCCCCGACTGGAGCAGTGTCCTAGGGCTCCCAGACGGGGTCGGAGTTGGTGGGGTTGGAGGGCCACGCCGCATCGAGGATGCATCGGCGATGCGGCTCGATGTGGAGGGGGCTCGATTTTCTCCACCCTGGCGTCGCCGATGCAATTGCGTTGACGACGACAACGACGCCGACGCCGACGACGACGACGACGACGATGACAAAACGCCAACGACGCCGACGACGACGACAATGACGCCAACGACGCCGACGACGCCGTTGACGCCGACGACGACGCCGACGCCGACGCTGACGCCGACGACGACGACGCCGACGACGACGACGACGCCGACGCCTACGCCGCCGACGACGCCGACGACGCCGTCGCCGACGCCGACGACGACGACGACGACGCCGACGCCGACGCCGACGACGACGACGCCGCCGCCGACGTCGCCGACGACGCCTTTGACGCCGTCGCCGAGGCCGACGCTGACGCCGACGACGACGATGCCACCGATGCCGACGACGACGACGCCGACGACGACGCCGACGCAGCCGCCGCCGACGCCGACGCCGACGACGACGCCGACGACGACGACTCCGACGACAACGACGACGACGACGCCCACGTCGACGCGCCGCCGACGCCGATGGCACCGTTGATGCCGACGCCGACGCCGACGTCGACGCCGACAACGGCGACGCCGACACCGACGACGCCGACAACGACGCCGACGACGACGTCGACTCCGACAACGGCGCCGACACTGATGCCGGCGGCGACAACAAGACGCCGACGACGACGCCGACGACGACGGTGACAAGACGCCGACGACGACGACGACAACGATGTCGACGACGCCGTCGACGCCGACGTCGCCGACGCCGACGCCGACGACGACGACGCCGCCGACGCCTTTGACGCCGACGCCGACGACGACGCCGACGACGACGACGGCGACGACGACGACGCCGATGACGACGCCGACGCCGACGACGCCGACGACGACGACGCCGACGACGACGACGACGCCCACGACGACGACGCTGCCGACGACGACGACGACGACGGCGACGACGACGACGCCGCCGACGCCGACGACGATGACGACGCGACACCGACGACGACGCCCACGACGCCGACGACGCCAACGACATCGACAACGACGCCGACGCTGACGCCAATGCCGGCGACGACGACGCCGACGGCGACGCCGATGACGACGACAAAACGCCAACGCTGGAGACGACGACGACAACGACGACGACGTCGACAACGACGCCGTTGACGCCGACGCCTACGCCGCCGACGCTGACGCTGACGCCGACGTCGCCGACGCCGCCGTTGCCTTTGACGCCGACGCCGACGACGACGCCGACAACGACGATGCCGCCGCCGACGCCGACGACGACGACGGCGACACCGACGATGACGCCGACGACGAAGACGACGCCGCCGCCGACATGGACGACTACGACGCCAACACCGACGATGATGCATACAACGACTCCGGCGACGCCGACGACGTCGACAACGACGCCGACGCTGACGCCAACGACGCCGACGTCGACGACGACGCCCACGACGCTGACAAGATGCCGACGACGACGACAACGACGCCGACGACGCCGACGACGACAGCGACGACGACGCCGACGCCGACGCCGACGCCGACGACGCCGACGACGACGACGCCGACGACGACGCCGACGCCAACGCCGACGACGACGCCCACGACGACGACGCCGACGCCGATGCCGACGACGACGACGACGCCGACGACGACGACGACGACGCCGCCGCCGCGGACGACGGCGAGGACGACAACGACGACAACGACGCCGACGAGGACGACACCGTTGACGCCGACGCCGACGCTGACGCCAACGCCGACGACGAGGACGCAAACGACGCTGGCGCCGACGCCGCCGAAGCCGACGACGCTGACGACGACGACGACATCGACGCCGACCGCGCCGACGACGCTGTTGACGCCGACGCCGACGCCGACGCCGACGCCGACGCTGACGCCGACGACGTCGACGCCGCCGACGCCGACGACGCGGAGGCCGGCGACGATGCCGACGACGACGCCGCCGACGCCGACGACGCCGACGACGACGACGCCGACGACGACGTCGACGCCGCCGCCGACGCAAACGCCGACGACGCCGACACCGACGACGACGCCGCCGACGACGCCGACGACAGCGATATTGACCCCGACGACGACGCCAACGCCGGCGACGACGCCGAGTTCGACGCCAACGACGACGACGATGGCAAGACGCCGACGACGCCGACGACGGCAACGACGCCGACGACGCCGACGCCGTCGCCGACGCCGACGCCGACGCGACACTGACGCCGACGACGACGCTGACGCCGCCGACGCCGACGCCGCCGACGCCGACCGCCGCCGACGCCGACGACGACGACGACGACGACGACGACGCCGCCGACGCCGACGACGCCCACACCACGCCGACGACGACGCCGACGATGACGCCACGACGCCGACGATGCCGATGACACCGACAACGACGCCGATGATGACGAAGCTGCCGCGACGCCGACGACGACGACGCCGACACCGACGACGACGCCGACCACGACGACGACGCCGACGACGTCGACATCGACGCCGACGCTGACGCCAGTGCCGACGACGACGCCGACGACGATGCCGACGACGACGACGACAAGACGCCGACGCTGGCGACGACGCCGGCGACGACGACGACGAGACGCCGACGACGCCGTTGACGACGACGCCGATCCCGACGCCGACGCCGACGCTGACGCCGACGACGCCGCCGCCGACGCCGAGGACGCCGACGCCGACGCCGACGCCGACGAAGACGACGCCGCCGACGCCGACGACGACGACGCCGACGACGACGACGCCGACAACGACGACGCCGCCGCCCACGACGACGATGCCGACGACGTCGACGACGACGCTGACGACGCCGGCGACGGCGACGCCGCCGCCGACGCCTACGACGACGCCGACACCGACGACGACGACGACGACAACGACGCCGACGAAGCCGACGACTCCGACGACGCCGACAACGACGCCGACTCTAACGCCAACGCCGACGACGACGACGCTGACGGCGACGCCGACGACGACGACAAGACGTCGACGCCGCCGACGACGACAACGACGCCGACGACGCCGACGACGCCGTTGACGCCGACGCCGACGACGACGCAGACGGTGATGCCGACGACGATGGCGCCGCCGTCGCCGATGACGACGACGACGCCGATGACGACGACGTCGCCGTTGACGCCGACGACGACGACGCCCACGACGACGCCGGCGCCGACGACGACGACGCCGTTGACGTCGACGACGACGATGCCGACGACGACGCCGACGATGACGACGACGAAGACGACGCCGACGACGACGACGACGCCGCCGACGCCGACGACGACGACGCCGGCACCGACGACGACGACAGCGACGCCGACGACGCCGACGACGTCGGCAACGACGACGCCGGCGACGCCAACGCCGACGACGACAACGACGCCAACGCCGACGCCGACGCTGACGACGGCGAACAGACGCCAGCGACGCCGACGACGAAAACGACGCCGACGACGCCGACGACGCCGACGTCGACGACGACGCCGACGACGACGACGCTGCCGCTGGCGCCGACGACGACGGTGACGACGCCGATGACGACGACGACGTCTACGACGACGACGCCGACGACGACGCCGACGACGACGCGGATGACGTCTACGACAAGACGCCGACGCCGACGACGTCGACGACGCCGACGACGACGACGACGCTTGCGACGCCAACGACGCCGACGTCGACGACGACGCCCACGACGATGACGATGCCGACGCCGACGCCGACGACGACGCCGCCGACGGCGACGACGCCGACGACGACGTCGACGACGCCGCCGACGACGACGACGCCGACGACGTCGACGACGGCGGCGGCGACGACGACGCCGACGCCGCCGCCGACGCCGACGACGACGACGCCGAAACCGACGACGAAAACGATGCCGACGACGCCGACGACGTCGACAACGATGCCGACCCTAACGCCAGCGCCGACGCCGACGACGACGCCGACGACGACGCTGACGTCGCCGACGACGACGACAACGAGGCTGACGACGCCGACGCCGACGACGACGTCGACGACGCCGACGACGTCGAGAACGACGCTGACGACGACGCCGACGACAACGATGCCGACGACGACGCCGACGACGACGACAAGACGCCCACGACGCCGACGACGACGCCAACGACGCCGACGACGCCGACGACGCCGTTGACGCCGATGCCGACGCCGACGCCGACGCTGACGCCGACGATGACGACGACGCCGCCGACGCCGACGACGACGCCGACGACGACGACCCCGCCGCCGACGCCGATGACGACAACGACGACGCCGACGACGACGCCCACGACGATGACGCCGACGACATCCACGACGACGACGGCGACGACGACGATGACGTTGCCGTCGACGCCGATGGCGAGGACGCCGTCACCGACTACGAGGACGACGACGACGCCGACGCCGACGACGTCGACAACGACGCCGACGCTGACGCCAGTGCCGACCACGACGACGCCGACGCCGACGTCGCCGACGACGACGACAACGAGGCAGACGACGCCGACGACGACGACAACGACGCCGACGACGCCGACGACGCCGTTGACGCCGACGCCGACGCTGACGCCGACGCTGACGCCGACGACGACGCCGCCCACGCCGACGACGCCGACTCCGACGACGACGCCGACGCCGACGAGGATCCGACGCCGACATTGACGACGCCGCCAACGACGACGCCGACGCCGACCACACCGACGACGCCGGCGACACCGACGACGAAGACGACGCCGACGACGACGACGACGACGGCGATGACGACCATGTCGCTTCCGCCGACGCTGACGATGACGCCGAGAACGACGCCGACGACGACGACAAGACGCCGACGACGCCGACGACGACGACGCCGACGACGCCGTTCACGCCGACGCCGACGCCGACGCTGACGACGACGCTGACGCCGACGACGACGCCGACGACGCCGCCGACGACACCAACGCCGACGACGACGCCGCCGCCGACGCCGACGACGACGACGCCGACGACGACGACGCCGACGGCGACGACGCCGACGAGGACGACGACGACGTCGCCGATGACCACGACGATGATGAAGACGGCGACGACGACGACGCCGGCGCCGGCGCCGACAACGACGTCGACGCCGCCGACGCCGACGACGACGACGACAACAACGCCGACGACGCCGATGACGTCGACAACGACACCGACGCCCACCATGACGACGACGCCCAGGAAAACGCCGACGACGACGACCACGACGGCGACGACGACGACGATGACGCCGCCGCCGGCGCCGACGCCGACGACGACGCCGACACCGACGACGACGACAACGACGCCGACGACGCTGATGACGTCGACAACGACGCCGACGCTGACACCAATGCCGACGACGACGCTGACGACGACGATGACGACGACGAGACGCCGACGACGCTGACGACGACCTCAACGACGCCGACGACGCCGACGACGCCGTTGACGCCGATGCCGACGCCGACGCTGACGCCGACGCCGATGACGCCGACGATGCCGCCGCCGACGCCGACGACGCCGACGCCGACGACGAAGACGCCGACGACGACGACGCCGCCGCCGGCGCCGACGACGACGACGACGCAGTCGACGACGACGACGCCGACGACGCCGACGACGCCCACGACGACGCCGACGCCGACGACGACGACGATGACGACGATGACGCCGCCGCCGCCGACGCCGACGACGACGACGACGCCGACACCGACGACCTCGACAGCGACGCCGACGACGCCGACGACGCCGGCGCCGACGACGACGGCGTCGCGACGACGACGACGACGCCGACAACGACGCTGACGACGCCGACGACGACGACTACGACGACGGCAAGACGCCGATGACGCTGACGACGACGACAACGACGCCGTCGGCGCCGACGACGCCGTTGACGCCGATGCCGACGCCGACGAGGAGGACGCCATCGTCGACGACGCCGCCGCCGACGCCGACGAGGAGGACGCCATCGTCGACGACGCCGCCGCCGACGCCGACGACGACGACGACGTCGACGACGACGACGCCGACGACGACGACGACGACGACAACGCCGACGACGACGACGCCGACGACGGCGACGCACGCCTTCGACGACGACGCCGCCGACGCCGCCGACGACGACGACGCCGACGACGACGACGACGACACCGACGGCGACGACAACGACGGCGCGAGTGTGTTCCCGAGGCCGTGGGGCCAGCAGCGGGGAGGGCCTGCCGCGGTGCCGCTAGACTTCGAGGTGAGCGCCCAGGACCGGGCTGTCTCGGGGCCCCCAGGCCTCCTCCTTCCTTCTCTCCATTCCCTTCTCCTCCTCCTCCTCCTCCTCCTCCTCCTCCTACTCCCCCTCCTCTTCCTCCTCCTCCTCTCGTCCTCCTCCTCCTCCTCCCCCTCCTCTTCCTCCTCCTCCTCCTCCTCCCTCCTCCTCCTCCTCCCCCTCCTCCTCCTACTCCTCCTCCTCCTCCTCCTCCTCCTCCTCCTCCTCCTCCTCCTCCTCCTCCTCCTCCTCCCCCTCCTCCTCCCCATTCCCCCTCCCTGCTTGTCTCAGTGTCGTTGAACTGGTCCCTAGCCCCATCTCCACGCCGGTGGGGATAGGGACGGGGTAAACGATGCTCATCGCCCCACCGCTCCTCCCTCCCCAGTTGGGGATATACCCCTCGAAGCCCGAAGGGAACAGCCTGTATCCCCATCTAACGGGGTAAATCGACCAGCGGGGCCCAGGCCACGCCGGTGGGGATAGGGATGGGGTAAACGATGCTCATCGCCCCACCGCTCCTCCCTCCCCGGGGGTGGACCAGCTCTCTCTTTCGCGGGCGTCTTCGAGGCCCGCCCTGCCCTGCAGTCACAGGGGCAGCTGCAGGGCACTGGCCCGCGTGAACGCGGCATCTCGCCCAAGTCAGCGCCCGACCGCCCGGCCTCCCTTCTCCTCCTCCCTCCGCCCGGGTCGGAGGGGCGGCCAGGACAGCGCAGGGCGGGCAGATTGTCCAGGGCTGCGCTGCCGAGGGGGGGCGCAGCTTCCGTGGAGCGTAGGGTGGGAATTCCCCGTCGGTCGCTGGGGGTAGGTATTTTTGGATTCCCGGATCCCAGACTACTTTAGCCGCCTTTCTGCTTGAAAGGCCGAGCGGTTTCACCTCTTCCCTCCTCTGCAGGGGGCGGGCGTAAACCGTAAACCCAATCTACTTCCAACGCCTTCCTATCTCATGGTTCTACCTACGTCTTCCGACCGACGGGTGATCTCCTGGGGGCCCCTGTCAGGCCCTAGGCGCCGTCAACAAAAACGACTCGGGATGAAAAGCCGGTCCTGGGGAATGGGTCGAAACCTTTGGGGGTCGAGGTTCTAACAAATTTCAGGGCCGGCAAAGAGAGGGGTGTGATGACTAGGGGGGGTATCATGGCGGGGGCCATGATATCTCCCCACATTTCATGGCGCCTCTTCTTATTCCAACACGTCCCCGGCGACCCCCCTGGGCCGCGCACATGCCGCCGGCCATGATTTGTGCCCCCTCCTCTGGGACGCCCCCCCCCCTGAACGCCTCCGAAAATTCATGAAGTCGGGGGTCTGATATCCAGGGCAAAATAGTAGCTCAGGGGACAGGCTCAGGGGTAGAACATCGAGCTGGAAGCGGCGACGCGTCGCCAACAGATCGGTGATAGGCCCCCGACGGCAAATCCTCACGTTCCTGGGCGGGGTGGGCTGTCAGGCCCTTATCGGCCGTGTATCGCCGATTCCAGCTCGATGTTGCTCCCCCAAAGCAGATCCTCCCCTATCATTGCCCCTCGCCAGATCTCCGACCCCAGACATCCAACGTCTTGGCGCCAGTCAAGACGTAGTCTATTGGTCGTTTTCGGTCTCCGGGGGCCCTCGCCGGGCCCTGGGATTCTCAAAAGACGACTCAGGACGACAAATCGGCCTCAGGGAATAGGTCGAGACCTTTGGGGGTCGCCGCTGTGAAAAAGTCATGACAATGGGGTCTGGGTTTAAGTCGGGCCTGTCCCTCTACAGGGGGAATAGTCGAAAATAATCAAAAAATGCCCCCTCGCTGTGAAAAGGAGCCAACCAAATACTTGTTCTGACTGCGGGAAGCTTTTAAGACGACTGTGCGCGGGCGCGTAAGCGCGTAATGCCGTGCGTTAGCGCACTCCTCTCCACGCGAAGTGCCATGCTGGCGGCCCGCGTAAGCCGCGGGGCAAAGTCGCTGTGTTTTCTCGCGTGAGACCTGCTTCGTTTCGTCGCTCAGATGCGCGCGGTGCGAAGGCGAGAGCTACGTTGAAGATACCAGCCGCCCACCATCGACCCGCGTTCCATCCGTGCAGCGGCAAGACATATCTCGAGCTTCCGGGTCGCAGAAGGTGAGGGAGTTTGGGGTTGAACGTCCAGCCCATCTTGCTCGACGTGCCTGGTGGTTCGACGAGGAGGAGCTGCTTATGATGAGGATGTATGGAAGAGGGGTGGACGATGAGGAAACGGATCGTGATGGTGAGGAGGACGAAGGGGCAGTATGAGGAGGAAGAGCTGGAGGAGGAGGAGGAGGAGGAGGTACACGAGGAGGAGGAGGAGGAGGCGGCGGAGGAGGAGGAGGAGGAGGAGGAAAAGGAGGAGAGGAAAGCGGATGGTGGAGGAGGGCTGGGTGGTGGAGGAAGAGGATGGGGAGGAGGACAAGGAGGAGCCCTAATTGCTCGACAGCTCTCAGCTTCCCTTCCTCAGTCCCCTGCTGCCCGCTGGTCTGTCAGGCTGTCCCCTGCGTGGTCGCTGGCCCCCCCAGTCGTTTGAACTCCCTTCATCACTTGTCACTGCTTCGGTAACAACAGAATTATGTTCACTGATTCGGTGACTCACTTACGCACTCATCCGATCATCAACGCTCGCAGGGGCGGCCACGACTTCCGATTATCCTTGTCTGCCTCCGCAGCGGGAGCAGATCCACTTCCTCCCCTTTCCCAAGGGGGCGAGGGGAGCGTATATATCCGTTCTTGGCTTGCTTGTCCCGTTTCCTTTTTTCGTGCCTGTCGCCTTTGGTCCCTGCCCCGGCCCCGTGTCATGGCGCCAACATCGCAGAGCGGATTTCGCTCGGAAAACAATGGGATGGGCCCAGATTGTCCTGGAGAATTCCGCTTCGGATTTCGAAGTGAATTTCGTGCGGATTTTGTCTGGCCAGGAATGAAGACTACAACACGTCCACGTGAAGATCCCTTTGTTTTTCGATCGCTGTTTCGGGGTTTTGCATTGGCCAGAATCCACGCAAAAATCCGCTGCAGCACGTCTGCAAGGTCGAAGCAGTGACCCGTGGGTTCTTTCGGGCCCGTTTCGAGATCCTTCCAGGCCCCAAGATACGAGCTCTGGGAGGATCTGGGCCGTCTGAGACCCAGCCGTCCGACGACATGATTTTTCAATGCGCGGCCCCGGAGGTCCCAGCCCCTTCTCCGGTGATCGTTTGTCGCCCCGCATCCATGGGGCCCACTAACCAGCCCCAGATGGGTTGTGGGCACTTGTTATGCTTCAATCGGGCTTGTCCCTCTACAGGAGGACGAGTCAGAAATAGTCCAAAAATAGCCCAGGGACGCTTTTTGTGAGCATGTCTTTACTTTTTCAGATGTTTTGCCTATTTTTGATTGTTCGTCCAGAATCCCCCCGTCGGAGGACGTGCCCGACCCCACCTTGGGCAGTCCGCGCCAGCTCTCAGCCTTGCGGCACGCCGCGCGCAGGGGACTCCTCCGCCTCCCGCGGCCAGGGGCTCTCGCCCGCCCCTTTCTCCTGGGCCCGCGGGCCGACGCCGAGGCAGCTCGCGCCGGGGGCCCGCCCTCAGAGGCGGGGAGCTATACAGTGACCACCGCCTGGAGGATCAGTCTTCGGGGGCCTACTCTGTAAGAACAGTTTTTTGAAGGCAGATCTGCCTTCAACAAATTCTGTAAGAACGGTTTTTTGAAGGCAGATCTGCCTTCAAAAAATTCTGTAAGAACGGTTTTTTGAAGGCAGATCTGCCTTCAAAAAACCGCTCTTACAGAGTAGACCAGTCTTTCCTCCTTGCAGGTAGAGTGCGAATTTAGGGCCTCGGCAGGCGGTGGACCTGGACATCTTCGGGCCCCGGAGGGGGCCGACGCGTATGTCCACATCCGCCGCCCGCTGGGGCACCAGGGCGTCGGCTCCCAGGCGGTGGAGCTGGACGGCTCCCCGCCTCGCATGGCCCCGCTCTTGGCGCCTCGGGCCCGGGCTCGAGAGGTTTGGTTGCTCTCGGCGTCCGCTCTCCTCGACTAGACGTAGCAGTGACCTTTCGCCAGAGTGACCTTTGGTGCGGGCCCAACCGGGGTCCCCCGATCGCTGAGCGCGAGGCGGTAGCAGCGGATTGCGCGCCTCGGCTGGACCACCCCGCCCCCCCCCGTGAAGCCGCGCAGCAAAGGTCACTCTTGCCTAGGGCCACTCTTGCGTGTAGCCGACCTCCTCAGAGGAGGTACCAATACCGCTGGCCTTGCCTGGCTTCCGCCTTTTTGGGCCTCGTGGGATGCCCTCGTCGCCACGGCTGGATTCGTCTCGAAATCCCGGTCGGAACGCGCCCCGGGAGAGGTCTGGGGAGTAGCGGTATCAGTATCAGTTGGTTCCCCCCTGCGCGGTGACTTTGTGCTACAACCGGCACGATGCAATCGCAATCAAGATCAGCTCAGTTTCGGAAGAGGCTTGCCGTTCCCCAGGGTCTTCCATGGTTGTTCCTCTAGCGCTCCTCTTGCTCCCAGCGTAGCTTGACTGTTCCCTAGCTCGCCGAGGGTTGGAGCAGATGGTAAGTAGCGGAAGCGATCCCAGCCAGCTGCGGAGGAGATGGGCTCCGTGTCGCAGGGTCTCACGCTGCAGGGGGCTCAGCAGGTGGGCGCCGCGGCGGACGTCGAGGGCAATACGGGAAAGAGTTAGAGTTTGGGTACTATAGGCGTCCTTGGCCCAAGGTGTTCCCAGAATTTCCATGGAGGCCCAGATGGCATCGGCCTTCATTGCGCCCCTCCACGAGGCCTAGAGGGCTGCGGGGGGGGGGGGTCCAAAACAGCTGGGTGAACAATGCCCAGCACTGGCCCTGAATGCTTCTCAAGGGACGAAGGAGTTAGTAGAATATAGGGTGGGAACATGGCCGCGAGAATGACGACGACAGTGATGATGACAACGATGGTGACGATCGTGATGACAGCTTCGAGTGTTTGCAAAGTAGGCAGTGTGCGCCAGGTGCTACACTGGATGAAGGGACCGAGGCTGGAGGAGCATGTGCATGAGCAAAGTGGGAGCTGCAGATGGCACGACGCGGGAGCGTGTGTGAAAGGCGGCGGTTCGGTAGTGGGGTGCTCGTTGTTTCCATCAGAAGTCTGATTCGAAACTCGGATCAGCTGTGGCGCGCACGAGTATCACAAGGATGTGTAAGACTTGTGGAGCAAGCGCCCTGCATACCACTTTAGAACCGTTTTGTACGTTGTGTTGTTGAAGGTGGACTACAAGGGGCACGGAGTCATGGGCGGTCATGCAAGTAGCTCCCTGAGCTACGACCGCTACGACTTCCTGACCTTGTCAACCCGGGACCACTCGTGTTTACCCATGCGCATCATGGTTATGTGTGTCGATCTATTGGAGCTTGTACCAGCTGCGCTGGAAAAGCCCGTTTTTTCAACGTGTGTAGCTCCGTCAGGGCGGACTTGCAGGGCGCGTTTCGATTCCTCCGATTCGATTCGATTCGACTTCGATGGATTCCGATTCCGATTCGATTCGATTTCGGATTCCGATTTGGGGTCCGATTTCTTATTGGACGCATACTAGCCTGTCGATTTCCGCCGATTCGACTTTTCCCGACTCGGCTGCCGATTTCCGCCGATCCGATTCATTTCGATTGCCGATCCGACTTATCGATTCGATTCTGGGCTCTCCTGGACTTGCGCTCGAATGTACCGGAGTCTTTCATCATGAGGCTTACGACTTTGGAGATCCTTGAGTACCTGTCAAGCCAGTGTACGATTCCACTCTCCACTGCGTGGCGTACGAGAGCCTGCCATCCTGCGACGCTCACGCCGCCACTGCAGCTGCTGTCGCTGGCCAGCGTCGTTGGCGGTGCGGCATCATCACGGGGCCAATCCCGCGGATGCGCGGACTACGTCAGGGCAGGTGCAGTTCGTCCCTCACCGTCACAAGGGCTTTGCTGCCGCCCACCCAGCAACGATGTTTTACAACTGGTGCCAAAGCAACGTGGACAAAGCCGAACGCGCGCGCATCGTGGAGGGACCCAGCTGCGTATCCCAGCCAAGCTGGGAGTCCCATGCATCTGATGCGATTCCTGTTCAGTCCGCGCCGGGATCGGGACCTGCTCGACATCTTGGAGTGTGTGGGCTGGGCTGCAAGCCTAGAATCTTCTCAGACCGCTGTGCACGTCCGGATCGATAAGAGTTTGCTAGTTCCAATTGCGCACAGCATATCAGCGACAGGCAGAAATACAGTTGAACGTCTGGTTCATCTTACTGTTTGTCCTGGTCTTAAATATTGTTGACGCGTTGCCGTCGCCGAAGCATCGCGATGACAGTTCACGCAGTGGCCTTACTTCTACACGTCAAGCGAATGAGGGGAGGCAGTGGATGCTTCCTGGAGGAGACGAGGACGACATTGCGAGTGCAGTGCGCACACAGTGTGCACGATCAGGTGTATCTTATCTCGTGCCATGAAGGCATGTTGACGGGACACGGTTCGCGCATGGAGACCGCGCTCCGTGTCAATTGGGATGTCGGAAATTGGTGCGTGAACTGCCCACGAGTGCAGCAGCGGTGCATCAAACGATCGATCTGTCGACCAATTTCTGGGAGTGCCATAAGCGCAGTGGAATCACTCATATGTGATTTTTGTTCAAGGTGCCCCCGCTCGACTCGCGTAGCATCCAACAACATGCAAAGGTCATAGATGGATAGAACACGGTGGGCATATGATTTGTAGTATCGTCGGGGTATCGGTGGAGGGAAGCGCGCATGAGGATACTTCAGACCGGTGAGTTCATGTGGATGATCACGCGGGCGATGGGGAGAGGAGGAGGTTGAGAGCACCGTGATCACAGGCAGTGGCAGTGAGACCCCTCCCTTTGAGATTCGACAGCGCTGCAGCATGGTAAAACTTTGGTTTTTTTGTTGGGAGGGGGAGGGGCGGGGGGGGGGGTTCTGCTGGGTGGAGGCAACGGTGGAGGCAACGGTGTGATTCTGACCCTGTGGCTGTGGCGCGCTCCATGCCAGGCCTCGCCTCCGAGGACCGAAGGGGTTGCCCCCTCGTCCTCGGCGGAGGGCAGCAGAAGGGCGGCGAAGGGCGGTGGAAGTAAAACTGTTGACGCTTCGCGAATCCCCACCAGCCCATCCAGAAACGATGCCCAGAGGAATTGCCTCGATCAGGGAAGGGGGTAGAGGGTTAGGGGGAGGGGTAAACCCCTCCCCGAAAGGGAAGAAGGAGGGGTGGAAGAGGAAACTCCCTAAACCACCGACGCCCAGAGGGCTGGTGGGACTTAGCCGCCTCCGCCGGCGGTAGCCGGCGGAAGGCCGACCTCGTCTCTTTTCGGGCTGCGGTCGGACTTCGATCGTCGCTATCGCCCCCGCGAAACTTCCCGGGCAATGGGGTTGCGTTCCGAAGCAACAGGAAGGCTGGCGGAAGCTGGCGGCAGGCCAACGCTTCCCGCCCCCACTGCCTCAGCGCTCCCTTCAGGCCCCAGCTAATCCGTGATTGAAGTATGCTGCGCCGAGATATCGGTCGTTTTTGACTGGGCCCGCCGGCAAGGCATCCAGACTGATTATTCGAGGGTGCAGCGTTGGTTAAACAAAGGAAGTGAGAATCGGCCTCCCAAGAGATGGCAACCTTTCTGGGTTCAGGGTTGCCGGAACTGGCCATCCGAAGGACGTGTCCACGGAGGAGGCGGGTGGAGAGGGCAATGGTACAGGAGATCGCGGCATGGAGCGGGCCTGGAGGATGATGGCGAAGGGTGGGCGGGGTAGGCAGGGCGTCTTCTCAAGCCTACTACGCTGGGGAATGGACAACACCCATCAGAAATCTCGAGCAGCTGCACCAATTTTTATGGGCTCCAGGTGTCGTTTGAGAACATAGAAACTCTTGACTGGACCCTGGGCGTTTTCTTGGAACCTATTTTTTTCGTAAAGTTTTCGCACAGCTGGACCTGGACTGCTGGTCAAGAACAGGCCTGGAGTGAAGTCCAACTCCTGAACCTTCAAATTCTCTTCACTCTAAGCAGGAGTGTATACACTTTTTTTTGATGCCAGCTTCGTCATCCTTTGCTCTCCCTCCCCTCTGTTCCGTCCCCCCCCTTGGCCCTCCCCTGTCCTCGAGGAGGGGGGCGGAAGAGGAGGGGAAGGAGCAGGTGGGGGTGGCGAGGTGGAGGAGGGAATTCAAGGGAACATGGATTAAGGCAACGTAGACTAGCAGCGAGTCCCGTTTCCCTACAGAATCGGCTCGCCCCTTTGCTGAATAAGGCAGCACTGACGCCTTATTTCGGGTGGCACGTTCCCCGATCCGTGGATCTGGCGCCCACTCGACAGATCCACGGATCCCTAATCCACGTTGCCGTGTGCATGAGGAACGGGGGGGAACTGTTGACCCCCTGCTCCCGGGGTAACTGTCTATCGTCTCTGCGCTTGCGGGTCGCCCAGAGCCGAAAGACAGCTGAAGCTGTCAGAGCTCCCGGTGCTGAAGCTGGACGAAGGAGAGAGGAGAGGTTTGGAGGAGGAGGGGGAGCCAGAGGGAATGAGTGATGATGGAGGATGGAAGGGGGAGAGAGGAGGGAGGATAACGAGGGAAGAGGAGGATGAACGAAGGATGGGGTAAGGGCGGAAGGGATACGCCATTGCGTCTGCACAGGTGAGCCACACATGTTATGTCAGACCTTTGGTTCGTTCTACAAGGATTTCGTCACTCAAGAGTCTCGCAGCTCGGCCCAGTCATAATGAAGGCTATGTTACTCGAGCGGCGACAAGCTTGCATTCTGGGCGTGAGCGTCGACTTCTTATCCAGTCTGATTGCATTTATGTCTGGGCGAAAGGGGGGGCGAGGGGGACGGTGGGCTAGCGTCCAAATCTGGTTCTCTTAAAGCGGCGGGGTCTTGAGTCCTGATCGGGCGTTGGGGGTATCGTGTTGCTTCATTCTGGCTCATTCTGCTAAGCATCGGTTTTGTGATATTGCGAAGCAACAGGGAGACACACGTAGATCGAGGATGGACCTCAAGTCCAGGGTGCGTCGGGAGTTAGACCACCCGCTGGGCAGGTTCTGGCGATCCTGAAAGGAGTGAAGCTCATCGAAAACCGCAGCTGGAAAATACCACTTGGGTGGTATGCTATCCATGCGGGCTCCAAGCTGATCAATGAGGAGCCTCCTACTTGCGTGCTGTTATGCTATGGCGTAGGCGATCGCAGCGCTGACGACAGAAACCTGGTAACCTCATGAGCTATTATCGTGCTGTTTATCGCGGATGACGTGTGAGAAGAGTCGTTGGCGATGGCATGCTTGGACGTTGGCGTGGCGCGATCTGTTCGGGTCCTTCTGCGCGCATGTGGCAGTATCATGAGCCGTGTGCAGAGTACGGATAAGAAGGGTGATCACGAACATGAGGTGGATACAGCAGCAAGGGGAGGGTTCAGCAGCAACGGCGACGATGTTGGCAGTGGTATTGGCAGGGGCAGTCCGTTTTTGTGGCAGCAGATGGAAAGTATTGGCAGTGGCAGTGGCAGAAGGTGTGCTTTGGCAAGCAGGGCGGCAGCTCGAGAAACAGACGAATAGTTCGCGCGAGACTCGCTCGTGCCTCTCCGGCTCTGCTGCTGCTGCTGCACCGCATCACGTGTGCGCCTGTGCCTCGGTGGAAGGGGTGCGGAGCGCGCTGCCACCCCGCCGTGGCTGCCCCTGGCTGCCTGCAGCCTCCCGCTCGGGCTTCCTCGGCCCGCCCCTTCCATACTCGGGCCTGCCACCGCCCGGTGGGACGCCCCGATTTGGCCCGGTGGGACGCCCCGATTTGGCGATGTTTGGGCCGAGCTGCTCCAAGGTTCGTTCCTGGAGCGCGTTGTGCCTTCAGTGCCCTGCGGCCAGTTGAGCCTGGCGGAGTGCCTCACGGCTCGAGTTCAGCCGTTGCAGGTTCGTCGTAGCCGAGCTTGCCGCTCTACCTCTAGAGTGCGAACTCGCACGAGAGGATGCCAGTTGGCCGGCCGACTGAGTGTCCAGGCGGCGCGCGGGCGCAACATGATATGGTGGTCGGCAGATCGCGTCGCATTCTGCGCCAGCTGTTGGTGTGCAGATGCAGCGCCCAGTTGTGTTTGCCACCTGCCCCATTTGTTGTTGTTGTTGTTGTTGTTGTTGTTGTTGTTGTTGTTGTTGTTGTTGTTGTTGTTGTTGTTGTTGTTGTTGTTGTTGTTGTTGTTGTTGTTGTTGTTGTTGTTGTTGTTGTTGTTGTTGTTGTTGTTGTTGTTGTTGTTGTTGTTGTTGTTGTTGTTGTTGTTGTTGTTGTTGTTGTTGTTGTTGTTGTTGTTGTTGTTGTTGTTGTTGTTGTTGTTGTTGTTGTTGTTGTTGTTGTTGTTGTTGTTGTTGTTGTTGTTGTTGTTGTTGTTGTTGTTGTTGTTGTTGTTGTTTTCTCCTTCCTTCAGCAGTAGCAGCAGTAGCAGCAAACAACAACCACCTCCTCATTCGGTGACGCAGGTGGGCGGCCCAGGAGCACTACAGGGACGCCTGGCCCGACTGCCCTGCACCCCGCCCGAGTGTCCTCTCCTCGTAAACGAGCCGGCGCGCTCCAATACTTCCGGCTTGGGCACCTGACGGCCCCGCGCGGCCGACAGCCTAGGTGCGTGGACCCCGCTGCTACGGGCGCTCCTCCTCGTCCTCCCGCGTCCCAGTGCGCCCAGGCGCCGAGGCAAGGAAAAGAGCTTGCACCGCTGCTCGCCCTGGAGGTCCCGCGTCGCCACGTGCGGCTTCTCCTCGAGATTCCAGCCAGAGCGCGCCCCAGGAGAGGCCCGGGGAGTAGCGGTGGTAAGGATTCCGGTTTCGCACGGACGTCCCCCCTCCCAGATAGCTCCAGCTGGCCTCAACAGGTCCCCCGGAGTGGTCCCGGCTGGCCTCGGCAGGCCTCTCCCGAGCAGTCCGGGGCGGTCTCAACTCCCCAACCCTGGGGCGCGGAGCACCCCAGGAACGCCGCCAGAGGCGTCGCCAGGGTGTCGAGACCGTCCCAGACTACTCGGGGAGCCTGGCGAGGCCAGCCAGAACTATCTGGGAGGGGGGTCTGTCTTCGCGCGGCTCGAAGCCTTGCCAGGTAGCAGTCTTGGTACCTTTTTGTTTCGCCAGGTGGCCCTCACGCGCCGGCAGAGGAGGAGGAGGGGAGGAGGAGAGAAAGGAGGAGGAGGAGGAGGAGGAGGAGGAGGAGGAGGAGGAGGAGGAGGAGGAGGAGGAGGAGGAGGAGGAGGAGGAGGAGGAGGAGGAGGAGCAGCAGCTTCCTTCCGCGCGTGCCCAGCGCCCTCAGTTCTCGGGCCGCGCGCCACGCCGAGAGAGCCACGCGCGAGGGGCCCGCGCCGGGAGCCCCCTAAGCTGGCCGAGTGGATGCAGGCAAGGCGTTGGAAGAGGGAGCCCGTCGGGTTCGGAAGGGGCTCGCTGCGCATTGCCTAGATTTTTGCTTTGGGACTTGACGCCCTCACAGCCCACAGTTCACAGGCGGCGGTGGCTGGCGGCCACTGCCTGACTCTCAACTCCTCCTCCCGAGTTAGGAGGAGAGGAGTGCTGGCTCGGAGAGAGCCGCACCAGTCACCTGCCAGGAGGCAGAAAAACGCGAGCCCGCAGGCACGCGCACGGCACACACCAGGGCCCTCCAAGGAGAAGGCAAGCTGGAGACCCGGCTGGCCCTATGAAGGGCGCACCAGCTCTTGGAACAAATCAGGGCGGAGTTTTTCCGTCGTTTTCAATTCCTGTGGGCCCTCGCCGAGCCCCAGGGCCGTCGGAAAACGACTGAAAAAAGGGCCCCGGGGAATAAGGTCAGGATAGCGCACGTCTGGGTTCGGGTTGGGAGGGCCTCGCTGTTCCCCAGGCTCTCCCATTGTTGTTCCTCTAGTGTCCCTCGCGCGCCCTCGCGCGTTTGCGGCCAAGAAAGGGGCCCCGCTGAATATCTGGCGTTCCTTTGTGGTAGTGGCCCAGCTGTAGTTCTCGACGCCTGCAGATCCAGGCTGCCAGGCCAGGCCAGAGTGGAGCGGGTCTGAGGACTGCGCCGCATATATCGCCGCTGCAACGGCCATGCGGCGCGATCTGAGCCTCGACCCGCTCCGTCCAGACGTCTCCGACGTGTTGCCGATGTGGCGCGATCCTTCGAGCGCGTCTGCCCTGGCCCCGCTTAGGCGGCGTCCAGCGGAGCCACGGGTGCTCCGGATCCCCTTCCTCCCCAGAGCTATCCGGAGGGCCCCGGAAGCCCCCCAGAGGGCTCCTGAGGGCGCTGGGAGAAACAACGTCATCAAAACTCGACCCTCGAGCCCACCCTCTGGTGTTCCTCCACTTCCTTCTCCTCCGCCTCCTCCTCCTCCTCCTCCTCCTCATCATCATCCCCCCTTTACCCTTGAACCTGATCATGCACAGAAGGATTCTCCTCCCCCTTTCCTCTTGCACCTGATCGTGCGCAGACGGATTCCTGTGCACCGCTTCCGTAGCGCTCGGGTTAGCACTGGCAAAGCGACCGAAGCCTCAGGCGATTTCGTGGGAGGATTCAAAAACTCGACCCTCGATCCTCCTCCTCGTCCTCTTCAGGCGATTTCATGCGAGGAATCAAAAACTCGACCCTCGATCCTCCTCGTCCTCCTCCTCGCTGCTCTTCAAGACCACGGGCGCCGAGATCTGGAGGGGCCTGGCCCGCCAGCGCCGGCGGGCCCTTGCCGGGGCCCCGCCTCCCCGCGGGCCTGCATGTCTCGCTGATCTCTCGCGTGAAGTCGGGCCTGCCCCTCTACAGGAGGAATGTTCAAAAATAATCAAAAAATCGTATGGGGACGATTTTTCGTATTATATACCATTTGGGAAGACTCTTGGAGTACAGTGCCGTTTTTAATACATGCTCCGCGTGCGGATCATGTACTAAGCATGCAGGGCTTTAGTACTAAAGACAACGATGAGTTCATGCATCAATTTATTCATACATTAATCATGTATTAAAAATCCTACAGATGTGAAATCCTATGAATTAAAAACTGCCCTGTATTCTTTCCTCCGAGATCCGCCTGTAGGGGGACGTGCCCTGCCTAACTCCTGCGCCGTCTTCTCGCTTTCGTGCGCCCGGCCGCTGCCGCGCCGCTCCCGCGGGGCTTCGTTCCGGAGCCATCGGCTGGAACAACACTCCAGGCTCAAGTCGGGCCTGTCCCTCTAGAGGAGAAATTTTCAGAAATAGTCAAAAATACTCAGGGGATTTTTTACTATTATCGAGCATTTTCGGAGTATTTGTTGACTATTTTTGATTTTTCGTCCAAAATCCGCCGATAGGGGGACATGCACGATCTAGCTCTAGGCCTCCTAGATGGGGTCCGGGTAGATGGGGTCGGAGGATCTCGCCGCAGCGGCGATGCATCGGCGATGCGGCCCGACGTGGAGCCCAATTTTCTCCACGTTTGATTATCTCCACGCTGGCGTTGCCGCTACATCGCCGACGTCGCTGGTGCATCGCTGACGCATCGGCGATGCATCGGCGACGCATTGGCGATGCGGCGCGATCCTCCGACCCCATCCACTCGGACCCCATCTAGGAGGCCTCTAGACATGGAGACGGCCGGCTCGTCGTCCCTGTCGTATTTCTGGAGGCCGTGCCCTTGCCTTCCTGGCTCTGTGTCTCTGAGCTGTCTCCTGCCTGCCGTCCGCTGTCTTCCAGCTTCTCCTCCCTCCCGCGGTTCGGAAGCCGGGCAAGGGCTGCTAAATCCGTGGCTGCTAAAATCGACCTCTGGGAAGTTGCCTTCGTCCTTCTGGGGAGAAAACCCCTGGACTGTTCCGCGTGCCGCGCCTCATTCCGGGAAGCTGTTTTCTCCTTCCGGGAGGGCCGTTTTAGCAGCCACGGTTTTAGCAGCCCTCGCCCAGCTTTCGTCAGGAGAGGAAAAAACACACAGACACAATGAATCGTCGAATCCCAGGAAAATGTGGGAAAATATGGGAAGTGTGGGGGGGGAAGACAGAAGCCCAGAAGATATGGGAAAATATGGGGAATCTTTTTATTTGTGTGCATTTATTCGTGTGTCCTGGGGCCCCTTCATTTCGATCGGTGGCCTCTGCGCTCCCGGCGGCGTCCCCTCACGGCGCGGAGCCAGCCGAGCGCCGGAGACCTGCGCAGGGAGGCAAGGGCTGCACGGAGTGCCCCGCGGCCGTCGGGCCGTGCTGCGGAGCGGCGGTCGGCAAGCGCGCTCCACTGCTCCCAAGGTAGCTACTCTTAAGTCGGGCCTGTCCCTCTACAGGGGGAATATTTCAATTATCCCGACAAAGCAACCTAACAGCGATGTGTAGGAGCATATCTGGAAGCATTCCCCTTAAGATTCAGATGAGAATCCAGTTGTAGAATTCTGCTGTTCTCGCAGTCGCAGTCGCATTCGCGATGACAGTCGCAGTGGCAACGGCAGTCGCAGTCACAGCCTCAGCCTCAGCCTGCCTCAGCCTCAGCCTCAGCCTGCCTCAGCCTCAGCCTCAGCCTCGCCTCAGCCTCAGCCTCAGCCTGCCTCAGCCTCAGCCTCAGCCTCAGCCTCAGCCTGCCTCAGCCTGCCTCAGCCTCAGCCTCAGCCTGCCTCAGCCTCAGCCTCAGCCTGCTTCAGCCTCAGCCTCAGTCTGCCTCAGCCTTCAGCCTCAGCCTCAGCCTCAGCCTGCATCAGCCTCAGCCTCAGCCTCAGCCTGCCTCAGCCTCAGCCTGCCTCAGCCTCAGCCTCAGCCTCAGCCTCAGCCTGCTTCAGCCTCAGCCTCAGTCTGCCTTCAGCCTCGGCCTCAGCCTCAGCCTGCCTCAGCCTCAGCCTGCCTCAGCCTCAGCCTCAGCCTGCCTCAGCATTCAAAATGTTGCCCGGGCATGGAGTTCTGGGAAATCGAAAAACACGAAGTGGCCTGCAGTTGGCTCCGGGCATTCAAAATCATGCCCAGGAGTGGAATTCTGGGAACTCGAAGACCACGAAGTTGCCTGCAGTTGGCTCCGGGCATTCATAATCATGCCCAGGAATGGAATTCTGGGAACTCGAAGACCACGAAGTTGCCTACAGTTGGCTCCGGGCATTCATAATCATGCCCAGGAATGGACTTCTGGGAACTCGAAGACCACGAAGTGGCCTACAGTTGGCTCCGGGCGTTCAAAATGTGGCCCGGGAATGAAGTCTTGGGAACTCGAAGAGCACGAAGTGGCCTACAGTTTGCTCCGGGCATTCAAAATGTGGCCCGGGAATGGAGTTCTGGGAACTCGAAGAGCACTAAGTGGCCTACAGTTTGCTCCGGGCATTCAGAATGTGGCCCGGGAATGGAGTTCTGGGACCTCGAAGACCACGAAGTGTGTAACTGTTTGCTTAAAACGACTTCCGCGGATTCTCCCCGGATCCTGCGCGGACCCCCCTGGGGAGTCATGATGATTTCTTTTTGAGACCATTAGAAATCTATCAGTCTTCGCTGTTAGGTAAAAATAGGCAGAACATTGTTTTGGGACAATATTTTTAAAACTATTTTTAAGTATTTGGGGGTATTTTTGTTTTTTGTTTTTTTGGCATTCGCATTTTTCGCTTAAAATCCCCCTGTAGGGGGACACGCCCGACTTAAAGCTACTCTCAAATGTCATGGCGCCAACATCGCAGAGCGGATTTCGTTCGGAAAACGATCGGGTGGGCCCCGAGTGTCCCAGAGAATTTCGGTCCGGATTTCGAGGTGAATTTCGTGCGGATTTCTTTTGGCCAGGAATGAAGACGAAAAACAAATCCACGCGAAATTCACCTCGTTTTTCGCTCGCCGCTTCGGTCAGAAGTCCACGCTGCAATCCACGCAGAACTCCGCTGCAGCACGTCTGCAAGGCCGGTGCAATGACAAATAGCCTGGATCCGCCGCGGTGGATTTACTCGGTAGCAAATCATGGGAGCCTGGCATACCCTCTAAAATCCGTCTTTACCGTCGACTAGCGCCGATTAGCGTCTGGGAGTCGATGAGATAGCGCCGATTCAGCGTCGGCTATCGTCGATTGGCGTCGATTTGGCGTCGATTAGCGTCGATTTAGCGTCGACTGGCGTCGATTCGCAAGAGCCGACAAGATGGTACGGGAGGCTCCCATCATTTGCCACCGGAAGACAGGCGCGAGCTTCAACGCGCCCTCCCTGTCCCCGATGCTAATGTTGGTTGGCGTCGCCAGCGGGGTGCAGGATTTCGGCCAGTCGGCAGCTCGGCACAGCGCGTTGCATGTGCCGCCAATGTCAGATTGGGGGCGCGGGGGGGGGGAGCGTTTGCAAAAATCAGCGCAGCACCTGCAGGATGTTGTCCATCAGCCGAAGGACTAGAGACGTCTTGGGGCTCGTGCCCGCAGAGGTCGCGCTGCTGGATGTCTGGAGTCTGGGCCCCCCTCGTCGGCGGCGAACTCAGGGGGAGGAGAAGGACGGGAGGAGGAGGAGGAGGAGGAGGAGGAGGAGGAGGAGGAGGAGGAGGGAGGAGGAGGAGGAGGAGGAGGAGGAGGAGGAGGAGGAGGATGAGGAGGGAGGAGGAGGAGAGGAGGGAGGAGGAGGAGGGGGGAGGAGGAGGAGGAGGAGGAGGAGGAGGAGGAGGAGGAGGAGGAGGAGGAGGAGGGA